>PVJI01006407.1:0-86826 GCA_004026765.1 Micronycteris hirsuta
GAAAAAAACACCCAAAGAAAGATAACAAATAATACCAGGTAACAAATGAAATAAAGATGTTGAATCCACAGTTCCCTCCAAATATAAACTTTCTCCAGGTGTTCCAGCTGTTCTTACACTACCCGCTCCCCATTTCCTGCTGTGTCAAGTGTCCCGTAGTAAATCACCCTGTGCAGAGGAAATGTTACTCAGCCTGACATCACTGCGTTCCAGCACACCCCCTCCCACACCTGCTCCCCACTTCACGCCCCTCACATGCCTGTCACCACCTGCAAAACACTCCCCTCCTCTAACCTGTGCGTCAGTCTATAAATTCACATCCTAGTTTTTCCTTTCAGATAAGACACCCTTCCCAAATACAGAAACCCACAATGAGGAGAGATGTCACTTTTAAAAATTATGGGACATATGCACCAGCAAAAGTTTCTAATTTTCTTCCTTTACAGTAACTCTGAAGAGAAACCGAAGCCCCTGAGAATAATGAGACAAAAAGCAAAAGCCAGGAGAAAGGAGGGTGGCCTAAGGGGGAGTGCACTCTCTAGGGGTCAGAGGGCTTGTGTTCTAAAGATGTTCTATAGATAATGTTAATAGTTTTTCGTGGTATAATTTGGGGTGTGGGCATTGTGACTTTGAGCTTCCTTATCTTTCTAATAAAAGTAATGAATATTGTATTTCCCCCACCTACCTCCTAGAGTTGCTATAATTTGCTAATGTGATCAGTATGTGAAAGTATTCTATGAAATGCAAATTCCTATATCAATGGATTAACAGCTCTATTTAAAACCAGAAGTGATCCTCAAAATATTGATTGATTGCTGTGCCTTGGCATGAACTAATCAAAGAGGACACCTAGCAGTCAGAATGAACACTGACCAGCAGTACTACCAGCCCAGTCTCAGTGGGATCTACATCTCATATAGAGGAGAAAGTGGCATAGCCAGCAACATAGGCACATGGACAAAGCCTTTTGCAGGGCCTGTCCCCATTCAAAAATAAGTACTTATTGCCCTGGCTGGTGTGGCTCAGTTGGTTGGTCATCGTTCCATGAAATGAAATGCTGCCGGTTCGATTTCCGGTCAGGGCATATTCCTGGACTGCGGGTTCGTCCCAGTAGGGGAGAGTACAGGAGGCAACGGATTGATGTTTGTCTCTCACACTGATGTTTCTCTCCCTCTCTTTCCCCCTCCCTTACCTTCTCCCTAAAAATAAATAAATAAGATCTTTTAAAAAACTTACATATTAAGGCATACATTAAAAAGCAAGCAGGATCATAATACAGTATCACTAAAATAAATTAAAATGTGATTTTAATAGTCATATTTTCACACATTTTTAAGCGTCATTCACTTCCTAAATGCGTAATGACTGTCTAGAAGCTGTCACATAATTTTGCCTCTTAAACCAGCTCAATAGCAAGTGGCCATCAACTACCATCCAAGTGCCTTGTCTTCACAGATCCTAACTGAATGTCATTTCCTTTGGGCTAATGATCAAACTGGTTTCTGAAAAGATACCTACACATCAAAACTTATCTCGTTGCATGTTACAGTAAATCAAATACATGGCATTCTAGACCAGTGGGCCTCAGAGTAACTAATACATAAGACATGTTCTCACATAAAGTAGAAATAGTCTGAGTTCAGGCCCCACAAATGCCTGAAAGCCCCTCCTGCTGGGCCGATGCAGAGCTAGACTCATCTGGCAAACTGATGTGCAGGACTCTCCAAATGTCTATCTGAATGAGGGATAAAGAAACCTCCCAGGGGAGAAGTCATTCCAAGGACGGAAAGGTCAAATAGATGAGTATGGCCAATGGGGTCAGGGAAGGGACAGCTGTAAGGTCTGTAAGCTGTAGCAGTGCTTGTGGTGAAAGTAGGTGGCAGCAGGGGAGAGGATTTGGAGTTTTTGTCTGTTAAATCTGGGCCCATGCCTACACAGCTTTGGTAACCCTCTAGGCCCCCATGTACATACCACTACCATTTCACCCACCTCCAGGACTCCAAGCACCCCAGACACCAATGGCTGAGCAGGAGACAGACAGCACAGCAGCACCCAGAGGGTGCTGCTGCACCCAGGAGAAGCCCCACATGTGCCCAGCAGATGGCAGTGGTTCCTGGCCCAGGCTTGTGAGTGTCCACACACCAGAAGAAAATTGCCCAGTGCCCAGGAGACACCACATGGCAGTGGCGGGCAGGCAACGAAAGCCCAAAGATGGGGGAATACACATTGATTATTGAGAATGTTGGGTTGGTCCCTTAGCTCAGGGCTCAGTCTGGGGACTTTGCCTCTTCTCCATCACCTCCCACTTTTTAGGTGGTTTTAAAGGCCATCTCTATGCCAGTGACTTTAATTTTGTATCTTTATCCCAAACTTTTCTACTATGCACTCCAGACTCATATAGCCAACTGGCTACTGGGCATCTCCATTTGGATGCCAAATGTGAAAAGTCCAAAATTCAGCTCCTAATTTTCTTCCCTCAAAAACATCTTTAACTTATATCATTTTTTTAATCTCAATTGATGAGACCTTCATCCTTCCAACTGATCAGGCCAAAATTCTTGTAGGCATCTTTTCTCATCTTAACTCATTTCTTTTCCTCACCTTTACATGCCACTCATCAGCAAACACTACAATCCGGTGACTTCTTACTGTCTCTGTAGCTTCTAGTTCGGCCTAAGGGGCCACATCTCCTGCTCTAGATCACTTCAATGCATTAAAGCATGAAATTGGAACACAAGTGCTTATCTTTCTAGTACCAGAAGACATAGGAACAAACAAAAAAGACCAGCAATTTTGTTTCAATTAAAAGCCTGGAATTAGAAAATTCATGCAATGACCTCCTTAAGATTGTCCCTCAAGTAGAATTAATGTGGCACAGGACCTCCTCTCCTATCAAAACCCTACCTTGTGGCCCTGGCTAGGTAGTTCTGCTGGGAAGAGAACATTCCAGTGCACCAAGGTTGTGGGTTTGACGCCCAGTCAGGAAACATACGAGAATCAACCAATGAAAGCATAAATAAGTGGAAAAACAAATCAGTGTTTCTCTCTCCCTCTCTCCCTGTCCCTTCCTCTCTCTCTCTCTCAAATCAATTTTTAAAATTAGGAAAAAAAACTATCATTGGTTTAGTGTACTTCTACCTTCACATGCAGTCTTTCTTAACAACACTAGCCCATAGGGATCATTTCTAGACCTGAAACCGTAGAGCACTCACAGTGCATATGGTTTGTCTAGCATTTGATTACATCCTCTCTTGGACTGTGCGCTAATCCTGTCACGGGTGTTAGTCCCGCTGCTCCAGCTGGTGAGCAATGAGGTAGAGGTCCCGCTTGAACCCAGAGTGAGATCTGATATGTCTGAGCACTCTGGCCTGTGTGGTGAAATAGGAGCGGCCACCGTAAGTTTTTTCGTATGATATTTTATTTAAGTTATTTTTTAATTTATATTTTTATCTTTCAAACATTGAATTATTTTGGAATAGTTCCAGGTATATACATATATGGTTTTTGCTGCAGGAGATTTTGAGCACATGGGAGTGTGTATGCCTGAACGGGTGAGAGAAAACAGGAGCTAGGGGAGCCTGGTGAGGGACTTCAGCCCTTCGTTCCCTGCTCAGCCTGTGAGTGCAGGTCTGAGCCCCATAGAGAGATCTGCTAAAGGGCTAAGGGATACTTTTCTCGAGAAAGTCTTGAGTCTGGGGAGCTGAGCTCTTCTGCTTTGATGCCCACGTGATAAAGAGAACAGAGAACAAGGAATACATGGGCCAAGCATGCTGCCTGCTTCTCGGGGTCTCAGCTGAGCAGGGAAGCTCAGGCAGGCTTGGAGCTACAAAAAGCATATTTGGATCTCATTTTTTTTTAAACTGAATTCCAGACTCGTTTCAGTGACAGCTGGGCTAAGTTATTTACTAATAGTTTACACTGGCAGTTTCCATAGTTGGGCTGACTCCCTTCTGACACTCCAAACCCAATCATTTCTACCAGCTTCTCCCCACCCTCTTCCCCTGGTCTCTCCTAGACTGGTCACTTGGGGACAGAGCAAGGGCACCCTTGCTGGACACAGAATTCCAGAAAGGCCCCGATGGCAGTCGTGGTTGCTGGCTGTGTAAGCGGCAGGCCCAGGGCATCCATTTATCTAGGGCATCCCAGATTGTTAACATAGTAGATTCCAGTTAATCGGGTTTTTCAAAAATAGAAATAAGTAACAAGGGTTTTTTAGAATCAGAGATATCAGAAGCCAAAGTAGGGGTCAGATCCAGTTTATAGCAATGCAGTTGGGAAAGTCATATAACCTCACTGAACTTAATTTATCCTAAAATGAGAAAAATAGTAATTCCTAGTCTGACACCTTCGAGGGTTGTCAGATTAGTCGACTGAGATCATGTATGTAAGAATGCTTTTAAAGGTATAATGAACTATAAATTTAAGATACTATAAGTCATAAAATAATGTTCTAAGATTGAGGATTGGTTTTTGCTGCAGGAGATTTTGAGCACGTGGGAGTGTGCTTAATAACTGGAATAATTCAAATTGTTTTGCGTTTACCTAGTAGCTAAATATGTTTGTAACGAAACATAGTTGATTAATGAGCCAAGTCACTATGAGTCACTGAAATGCAATGGCCTAAGAAGTAAGCCTTGGACAGGTACTCACGAATGAAGTGCCCCACACGTCCTGAGTCTTTTAAAATCAGAATTTGAACATTAGTTTACTACTCGTAAAATACGAGGCAGCCCATGTAAGTCCTATCGTTTCTTCTCCTCTCCAGTGATTTAATCTCTGGTGACGCTCTGTGTCCTTCAAACATTTTCTCCAGGTTGCTCGGCCTGCTCTGCCGCTCTCCTTTCTGACTCTCCCCCCAGTTATGGAAGCGGAGGGACTGGCTCAGTGCCTTTGTCCCCTGACGCCACATCCTCTGTGGGAGACACAGCATTTCTCAGACTTCTGTTCCTTGGGGAAGAGACGGCCTGTGGCTCTTCCTAACATCACTGTCGTCACATGTCTTACCCTTCGGTTCCGGCACGGCATGAATAACAGGCTAACACTCTGGTCCCAGCGGCATCTCCGACAAGGTCATCCCATGGGTATCCGAATTTACAGAGGTCTGAAAACAGAACATCCCGCCCGATACTGATGTTGACTTCTTTTGTATTGTTATATAACTAGCACACAATAAACTGCATAGAACTTACCATATAAACAGTTGTAGAATCACAGGTATCTGAGAAACCCATCAGAGACACTGACAATAGAAGGCAAATGTGCTAGCACATAGCTGCCACCTGAGCTACCTTTGTGGCCAAGGTGGTGGGTTCCCCGAGTAAGTGAGATTCAAGTAGATTTGAGGAGAAGACTCTCAACACTAATCCTGTCCAAGTCTGATTCTAATTTGGGGTTTCAATATTTAGTAGAATTGAACATATCTCTAAATATCCTCTAGATATAAGGCTACCTAGTGTTTACTGCCAAAAAATAAAAAAATACAAAATAGAAATCTTTAACAAGATAATACAAAGGGCTATTTTATAAATGGAGAAGACTATTTCGTTGTAATGCAAAGGAAAAGATGGTCCCTAATCCTATCACCCAGACAAAACTTGTTAACAACCTTCTTTAAATACATATTTTATAGGCAGCCTTTGTGTTGTCCTTTTTAAAACACGAGGTCTTACTATGCACACTGTTACACGTTGTTAAGTGAAGTGAGTTGTTTCTGACTTGAAGTTCAGCACCCACTGCCCGGTCCACACGTCTTTCCCTGCAGAGCTGGCGGCAGCGTGTTGCAGAAGACAGGCATACCGGGGAAGTCAAGTCCACCTGGCCCAGGACTCAGCCTCAGGAGAGGCCTGCAGCTCAAGAGCCCCTCACCAGTGTGTCCAGCTTTGTGTAAACTGAGAAACTGATGAAACCTTTCGAATGTCTACCACAAACTTGTAAGACGTTGCGGAAAATGTAGATATCAGTATGCTTCAGCGTCTGTCTTCTGGACAATTACTGAGCTCCCTCTGTGAGCAAATGCTTCTCAGCGGTCCCTGGCTCGAGCTGCCTGCTGCCAGGGCCTTAATCGCCTGCCTGTGAGCATCAGCCTGAGTTGTGTGAGTATTTCTAATCCCATCATTGAAACTCAGTGTGATTCTGGGGCTGCACACTGACTAGCTGGATTTCTAAGGCAGAACGACTAGAATATAAACCAACGAGATGAATTTCTATGAGCAAATTTATTCAGGGTCAGTATTTGATCTATTTCTTTGGTTAATATGTTCACAGACCTTGAAGCTCCATGTGTCCAATTTTCTCCACCTTCAATATGAAATCCCTTTTTATTTTTAGCAAAGAAACATTAGCTTTTTAATCTCCAAGTAACACCCCTCATTCACACATACTCTCCCCAGAAAACACATTCCCCCCTCTTGAACAGAGCACATGTCCCAATAAGAATGAAGTAACAAGAGATCCTTTTCAGGAAATATGTTAGCATAGGGGCTGTGTTAACAAAAGAAAAAAGAAAGAAAGAAAGAAGAAATCGATTCCCAGTGAATTCAGCAAAAGCAAGCCTGTGATTCAGCAAAAGCAAGCCGTGGACCATTATGTTCAGCTCACAGACACGCAGCTAATTGCAGCTGGGATAGGACTGCTCCCTAATCACAGCCTGCTCCGCCTGCCAGGATCGAGGACCGTGACTCATAAGCCATTCGTTCTTTCTTTTTAGGAAATTCAGCTCCAAGGGAAGATCCCCATGCTGTCGAAAAGAAGCTACCTATGAAGAAAAATGAGAACAATTAAGCCCTAAATCTATACAAGAAACTTGAACAGCTGAGACTCTAAAACGAAAACGGAGATAATGCTAATGATTACGTTTTATAGCCTCAACCTGCCTTACATCTGGAAGAGGTCCAAAGCCCTCAGCAGGTTGTCACATTGATAGAAGCGGCCCCTGCTGTGCCGCAGCTGCTTCTGGGGAAGAGCCGGCATCTGGAGAACATCTGCATATCAATCCCCCAAACAGGCCGAGGGAAGGCTTTTGGAGTCTCTGCGAGGCACCCCTTCCACCTGGAGCCTGGAGCCTGGGTCCAAGCTCCCAGTGCTCTGGAAGGCTGAGGTGCCCCGCTTGCTGTCTAATGCAGATGCAATAAAAGCTTAGCTGTCTGTGAACTTCAGGGAAGGAGCCAGTCTGGAGAGTCAAGCTCTCTAGTCAGCTGAAGGGTTTGACACATTTAGGCACCAACTTTTGTTTTAACAGTTACGGAGGAAGGCTTTTGTTCTTTTTTTAATCCTCATCCAAGGACATGTCCATTGATTTTTAGAGAGGGAGAGAGAGAGAGAGAAATATCCATGTGAGAGAGAAACATCCATTGATTGCCTCCCATACACACCCAGACCGGCAATCGAACCCACAACCCTTCAGTATACAGGACAACTCTCCAACCAACTGAGCCACATTGGCCAGGGCCAGATGATTGGTTTTGTAAAATGTATTCCTGGATTCTCTTTCTCATTTCAAGTTAACCATAAATTCTTAGTGCTACAACTTTCAGTTCATCCAGTGTTAATCGACATGAAAAGATCAATGATCCATCAGTGGGGCTTTGTTATGGGTTGGGGGGCATCCAAAGCACTCTTTCCGTATACTGCTGTGCATGTGCTTGCATGCCATACACTCACTCACATACTCACGCACAAGCATCGGGAGAGGAATGGACCAAGGGAAGTGCAGAGAGAAATGACATAGTCACAGGAATGAGAGGGCTGTAGTACTAGCTTCACCTTCCATTAACTAGCAGCGTGACCTTGAATTAGTCACCTCAACTCTCTGTACTAAGATGAGGGAGAACCACTAGATGTTCTTTAAGGTCTGATCAAATGTCAATCTTGATGATTCCTTTAAAAATACATTACTCCAAATTCTTTCCTTCCTTTTATTCCTCCTTTCTATTCTTTCTTTTCCTCCTTTTTTCTTTCCCTCTCTTTCTTTCCTTCCTTTCTTTTTTATTTCTTTCCTTCCTTTATTCTTTCCTTCTTTACTTCCTTTCTTTATTCCTTCATCTCAATCCCTAGCTGTTGCTCGTTTGGAGTGTTAAAGAAATAAGCCAAGTAAACCTACAGTTCAATGCAGTCCACATGACCTCCAAGGTGCAAGAGCTGTGCCCAACACTGAGGTGTGCCTTTCCAATTGGATGGCATCACCTGCCCTCAGAGATCTTAAACCTCACTATGACGTATTGTAACACCATTCAGTGATCAGATTCCCCATATTTTCCTGAGTATGTGAGAATGACATGCATTGGGAAGTTAAGAAGAAGAGATCATCGTGGGCCAAGAAGCCCAAGAATTTTGGTTGAAAGCATGGTATGAAATATGTAACATTTGAAACAAAGAAAAGTGTAAAGGATACACTAGTAACCAGGACAGTAACACAAAGCCAAGGGAAAAGTTATACAAGGTCTACAGAGCTCATAGGAAAATCTAAGTCAGGGGTCACACCCTTGGGTGCACCTGAGGTAGCTGAAGAGGTCAGGGTGCTGCAGTGGGGGGCAGGCACACTGCAGAACTGGACTGAGAGTCAGGGCCCTGCAGTGGGGGGCAGGCACACTGTGCAGAACTGGACTGAGAGTCAGGGCCCTGCAGTGGGGGGCAGCTCACACTGTGCAGAACTGGACTGAGAGTCAGGGCCCTGCAGTGGGGGGCAGGCACACTATGCAGAACTGGACTGAGAGTCAGGGCCCTGCAGTGGGGGCAGCTCACACTGTGCAGAACTGGACTGAGAGTCAGGGCCCTGCAGTGGGGGGCAGCTCACACTGTGCAGAACTGGACTGAGAGTCAGGGCCCTGCAGTGGGGGGGCAGTTTGTACCATTGGGTCCAAGTCTAAAGACTTCAGTTGAATTTTTATAAAATATTTACTGAACAAAATGATTAAGTCATCAGGCAAGATAGGACCATAGGAACAGAACTTGTGACCTGCCATGATTCTTTAAATAACTTGCTCTTCTCTTCTTTCAAAAAAGCAAAGGAATAAAAATTATATTGCCTTCATAAAAAAATAAGACAACTTAAGGTCTTGATGAATAAAACATGATGGGATTAAATCCCTTTCATGCTCTCTGTCTGCTGGAGAATTTTCCATTGTCCTTGTACAATAAAGTAAGTTATCACGTTGGGAATTTTTTGCTCATCTTTAAATAGCTCCTTCACCTCTAACCCAGGGATGACAACCATTTTTATTACTTAAGCATGTCTCCAGCTATGAAGAAAGCTATTTTCAGGAAGTCCCAACTGCCACAGCAATATTACTGTCTGTCTGGAGTGCATATAAATGTTGGGCAAATGTTGCAATAGAGAAGTTTTTATGCTGAGACTTTTTCTGATTCAGCAAAAGAAGGAAAAGTGAGAAAGAAAACTGGCACCCTGCAGCTAGGAAGAAGTCTTGGCAGCCAGTGCTAACTAAGGGTAATTACCAAAATCAGGAGCCAAAGGGTTTTGTTTATTCTTCAGTGGGTCCCCAGGAGGAACCAAGAGATAAACCAAACCATACTTCAAAGATCTGTATCGATAAACTGTGTTCACAGTTAAAGTGAAATGCCTCTGTCAATTCGATTTTCCCTTCTGTCAGAAACGTGGTCTAGATACAGGGAGTTTTAGCCATAGGAATTTCAGGGTTTGCATCGTAGAATGAAGTTGTCACTGAAGAGGGAGCTGGCAGCAGAGAGCTGAAGGCTGGAAGAACTGAATATTTCCAGTTATGTCAGCACGACCAAGGCCAGGACACACTCCAAGGCTCCGCTGCAGCCCGCCGAACGCCCCGCTGCAGGCTGCTCACCCCAAGCCGCGTTTCGCTGAGCATGACCCCCACTGACCAAGCTCCAGGCTGGGCCCACCACTGAGAGGTGCTCGTGACTGATAACAAGTATGAGTTTGCAAGAATACTGAACTGGACTGTGCAGTTAGATCAGCCTTGAGAAACACAGACTCCAACCCCCAAGGGGCCGCGAGGCCACCTTCATACACAACACCCGCCCCCTCGCTGTGCCTTGGAAGTCTACTTGCTAGCAGCCTTAGACTGAGAGCCTTTCCCTGGAATGTGCTCAAAATAATTTTTAAAAATAAAAATAAACTAAAACCAAGAACATGCCATTAATCCACAGTGAAGCTTTCACCTACCGGAGAGGCTGGTGTCTCCTCATCTAGCAGGAAAGAGGTGCCCTCATGCATGTGGTTAATCCAGCTCTCAGCCAGCACATTCTGATACTACTTTTAAATTTCATCCCCCACCATTTGAGGAGCTGGAGTGGGGTGAGAGCTCAGACTTCAGAGTCACACGGCCTGGGATAAAATTGCAGCTTTGCCACTTTCTAACTGTAGTAGCTCAACTTTTTTTCCGCCTCAATATCTGCATCTACGAAATCATGATATGGCACTAGCAACACAGCATGGAGCTGTTGTGAGAGTAAACAGCGGTTGGGCCCATGAAGCACCCAGAACAGAGCCTGAGATACAGTCAGCACTGAGGCCCTGTGGGCCATTCCTGTGTCCACCATCTTTCAGGGTTTGGCCAGGACTTGTTGTTTTGGAGGGACGGTGGCCCACTCGCAACCTCGCAGCTCTGTTCTCTGTCACCCTTGATGACAGTGCCAGACACTGTCCTCTCCAGCACCTCATTTCCTTATGGCCACAGTTTCTGCTTCTTTGATCACTCCGCCAAGCCTCCCTCCCCTTCCACACATTTCTGCCCCCAGGAATCCTCTTCTATGGGATCCTTTTTCTCCCAGCCCGACATCTGTCATCAGCTACTATGATTTAAACATCTGTATGAATGATGATACATCCAAACATCAAATCAAGGATTGCAGCCTTCAATGTCAGCAAGAGCTAGACAGAGAGCGTGGATGGACAAAACCGGCCAGCCTGACAGTGAAGGAGACAGTGAAACCCAACAACGGCATTGGCTCAGCTAGGACGGGCGGAGCATGTGGCAAACTAGACTGAATGCCCCTCAGAGGAGGCAGCCCCATCTCATGCTCTGCCACGTGAGAATGCACATTTCTGGAGAAAATAGGAATCCAGGATTTTTAAGCATTGGCAACTATTCATTAAAAAAAAAAAAAAAAGCAGAATACAAGCCAAATAAAATAAGTCTCTGGGCCAGAGTCTGTTCCTGAGCAGCCAGGTAGAACCTGACTCCTCCCTCAGCGCCCGTCACTGGGGCAGCATCCTTCTTCCCGACTCCCACAGCGTCCCTGCCCCGTCCACTCTCACCCAGTGGGTGCTTACATGTCCTCCAGATCTCATCTTAAGCTCACCCCCTGACGCCCCATTTCTAGCCACTATAGTATTATACCTTGTTATTTTTAATTTCCTATTTATGTATCTGTCAGGCTGTCAGCCTGACAAAGTCGGGCACCTTGTCCCCCTCATTCCACAGAGTGCCTGACACATGAGAGATGCTCAAATAATAATAACTGTGAAAGGAATAAAAAAGATAACTCATCCACCCCTGGTTTGTACTCTCATTTTAATCCTGAATTCCATGTGCACATTTCCTAGGGTCCACCAACTGCCTTCACCTCACAGACTCTCAGCTAACATGTACCACATTTACAGTGGTTTTACAAGTATGTCCACAAATTCTTCCTCTAAGAGAGGTGGCGCTTCATTTCCTTCCTTATTGTATGGGCGGGATGTAGGACTGCTTCTAACAGATTGCGGCAGGACTTGTGCTGTGTCACCTCCAAAATTAGACCATAGAAGGACTGTCTGAGTCGGTTCAGGCTGCTGAATCAGAATACCAGAGACTGGGAGGATTATCAACAACTGACATTATTTCTCACAGTTCAGAAGGCTGGAATTCCAAGGTCAGGGTGCCAGCGTGGTCAGGCAAGGGTACTCTTCCGAGTGGCAGATTTCTTGTAGTTTACTCACATGGTAAAAGGCGGTGAGGAATCTCTCTGGAGCTTCTTTTATAAGGGCACTAATCCCACTCATGAGGGCCTTTTATGGCCCTCATGATCACCTTCCAAAGGACCCACATCCTAATACCATCACCTTGGAGGCTGGATTTCAACATATGCATCTGGGAGGACACAGACCACAGCAAAGATGACGGCTTCCATTTGGCCCCAGGCTTTATGTCTGTTCCTCCCTCTCTCTTTCCCTCATTTCCTCCTTCTCCCTCTCCCTCTCCTTCCTCCTCTCACCCCCCTTCTGGTTTTGCCTCTCTCTTTCCTCACCAGCTTTGGGGCAGCCAGTGTCGAGAAACTGCAGCCTCCTGCCAGCAGCCCTGGGAACGAGCTCAGAGGAGGCCCTGCAGACCCAGCGACTTCCTGAGATGACAGTCGCCTTTGCTGACAGCCTTGATGGAATTTCAGGAGGCATCCTGAGCCGGAAGCACCCAGCTCAGCCGCTGCCTAGTCCTGTGCCGACCTGGGAAACTACGTGATAGAATAAACGTTTGTTGTTCTATAATGCTAAGTTTTGAGATGCTTTGTTACACAACAAGAGATAAATAATAAAACATCTCAAAAATGAATTCATTATCACCTTTCCTCCTCCTTCCCTTCCCCTCCTTCCTAAACGTAATTCTTCTCTGAAGTCCCTTGGTTCTAACAGATCATTTTTTTCAAATCACTGAAGTTTACCAACAAAGGGTCCTCTTTGAGCCCTTGGTGATTCCTTGCACCCCTGATCTTGTTAGCAGTCAAGCCCTCAAACACTGCAGTCTAGTTTGCCCATTCCTCTTTCTCCTTTCCCTTTGCCATTTTCCTACTTTACATTCTCCTTACTGTCTTCCTGGCCTCCTACCTGATTTCTCTGGCTCCATTTGTTTTTTTCTCTCTGATGCATCAGCCAGACTTCTCAGTAAAATTTTATTCAAACAGGTCATTTTCCTCGTCAAAAATGTTCATAGTTTTCCATTACTAATGGAAGAAAACTCCAGCTGTCTCAGAACGAAAGTCTGCCCTGAATTCTTTCCCACCTAACACTGACATTTTCGTATCTTCCAGGCTCTTGCAGCAAACTCTTCCTGAATAGCATTTAGCTTTCTGATAGTCGTTCCAGTTATCCATAGCAGCTTAAAAACTACCCCCAAAACTTACAACTTTAGCAACCACTTTTGTTCATCATGATTCTGTGGGTCAGAAATTCAGGAAATATTTGATTGGCTTGTCTCTGATCTATGTGACATCAGTGAGAGGAAGAACCTGCTCCGAAGGTGACTTCTTGGCCCACAGGCCACCCGTCTCGGTGCCCTTTGGCCTTTCCCTGCACATGATGTCTCACCTCCTAGACTTCCATATGACTTGGGCTTTTCACTACATTATGGTCTCAGAATCACCTAGTTGTTCTCCTCTTTCATGGTGGTTACTTTCCAATAGGGAAATATTCAAAACTGAATGTTCCAAGAGACTCAGGAGGAAGCACAAAGACTCCTGTGGCTTATTCGTGGGAGACACGCAGCAATCACATCTTCAGCGAATGAGCTTCAGCGACAGTCCAGATTCGGGAAGAGAGAGTTACACCACGGTGTTGTCAAGGTGCGGTGTGGTTCTCCAAGGGGGTGGGTCATCTTTCAAGTCTAATTATCCCTGTACTCTTTACCCCTGGGGGAACCCTTAGGATAATGTGAAGACACTGGAAAGAGGGTTCCAGAAAGATGGATAATGACAGTTACTAAGACACAGAGAAACTTTTCTGAGAACTCAGGAGCAAGAATTGATGAAATGCACACACACACACACAAAAGGTATTTCCATTTATATTTTGATCAGAGGACAGAAAAGAAGCACAAGAAATTGGAAATAGTTTTCTTTTTTTAATGAAATAAAATCACATACCATAAAATTCACCCTTTGAGTTTTAAAAAGCAAACTGGGGACAGAAATCTAGTAAATATATTCAAGGTGCACAGCTAATCCACCCACGCACATGCAACCTCTGCAAACTATTGTAAAATTTCATTTTAGATAGTAATTCCCCCAACCCAATCCATTTATACTCGGGATAAAAATGGACCAGACTTTTCCTCTGTATTGCTAATCCAAACCTAATTACTCTTTAATACCCAATTGAGTCCCTTCTTGTCTATCAAGTCTCCCAGAACCACCCCCACCACCATGATTCTTTTCTTTGCTGGAACACATGCAGTCCCTGTCTCACTCTCACAGCAGGTTATAAGTCATATAACATTGCTGTCTTGTGTTTTAATGGAATCAGAAAAAAGTAGAACTGAAATGGTAATGAAACATTTTCTAAGCCAATTATTTTCTTTTCCAACAAGGACATGAAAGCTCAACATGAAATTTAATGACTTGAACAAGGTCACACCAGCAGCAAAGGACAGAGCTGATCTCCAAGCTGTTCCTCTAAAGCTGTGTCTCCAACACAGAGCATGTGTGTGGCTCCATCTTGTTTTTCTAAGGAGGGTAAAAACCTCTTCAAGAGTTAAAACACACCTTCTCCTTTTGTCTCTGGCATGGCACCTAGCAGGGTAAACAGTAAGAGCCCAATGTGTACTCTGTGATTTGGAGGCCAAGGTGTAGCATTTCTTTTAGTCCAGCTATAAAATTAGTTTAAAAGATTGATGCTAGACTTAAACCACATTGCTAGCATTCTCTGAGACAGCTAAGGGAGAGAAGACTAAAGATCCCTGAGAACTGAATAAACTAGAGTCTAAACAGCAAAATGGTTTGCGAGCAGAACTCCTCCCAAGATGATGGGTCTCTGGCAAGTGGAGGGAGAACAGCAGCCCCTCCATTGAGTCCAATGTGGCCATTGAGTCTGGTGGCCATTACCAGAACATAGCTGTGCAGAGCAGTCTGGGAGTGCAGAGATGAAAGCACATGTGGGGGACTCTCAGAAGTACCTGGGGGACTCCTGGGGTAGATGGGAGCTAGCTAATTTCTCATATCAATGCCATGGATGTTTGTTGACTTACAATTAGAGTTACAAAAGGTTTAAATTATATTCTAGATGTGGCCTTGTAACCATGATTCCTCTTATCCCTCTTCTATTGTTGGCGGTAAGTATGGTTTCCAGCCCCAGTACTAGGACTGCTGATCAGCTTGAATTCACTTGTCTAGCAGGACCAGTTATTTCATGCCAGAGCTGTTTCTGATTGGTCATTTGCCCTTTGTTACAATCTGGTGACTATGACCCATCCTTCAGTCACCCACTATGTTAGGTCCTATGATGTATCTGTTCTTTCCTTGCCCTATGAGATGACAAGCGCATTGAAGGCAGAGAGTGAGACAGCACAGCATCCTCAGTGGTGCCCATGCAGATCGAGGAATTCTCAATGAACTTTTGTTAAGACAACACAGTCAACTATAGACAGACTTGGGTTCAAGTCCTGGCTCTGAACTCAAGTTCTATGTGACTTTGAGCTAGTTGTGTAACCTCTGTCAGCACAAATTTTCTCCTCTGAAAAACATAGTAATAATACATCCTTCACAAATTCGTTATGATTAAATGAGATAAAATGCATGCAAAAGACAGTAAAGTACAGAACCTGGTAAATAAACGAAGCTCTGATTATTTGGGGCATGCTGTCTGTTCACCGTGAGCCATTCACCTCCATCCTCCCCCTACCTCGAGGTGGATCAGATTCTAAAGGATGTTGAGGGCTTAAAGCATTTCTGGCTCTCTAACACCAAGGGTCTGAGTTGGGAGCCATTATGAACTTAACAATTCACATTAGCATCAATCCCTTCAATTGGACACACTAGGAGAGGGGACATACCTCATGGTCCTCATGTAAATTCACTGCTATCATGTAACGAAGGAAAACCACTCAAAACGTGATTCCTACATGAGCCCACAGGGTGGCTGAATCTTTCACAGAGCTCTGTTAGGGTGACAGAGTCTGCGTATGCAACCAGGAAGGAGAGACCAAGGAACAGAGTCAAGGGAGGGACCCACTGGATTCTCTATGTCATTTGCTGGATCCTTCTTGTTCCTGTAGTTTGAAGATTCCAGAATTCTAACTTTTCACCTCCTTCTGTTCAGGAAGGACTTTTCCCCTCTTCCCACTACCCCAGAAAGGCCCTGAGCAAGCCTGAGCAAATTAGCTTCCTCCAGAGGCTTTTTGGAATTGAACATGGAGAGGCTCTTCCAGTTAGTGATGTTGCTCCGAACCCACTCCCTGGTTCAGACAGCCAACCTCGTGGGGTTTACAAGAGCACCAGGTCCCTGGCTTCCCCAGAAATGCTTTCCTCAGTGGCTTCGAATTCTTAGCCACTCCAACCCTGTAATTTTCCAGATGACTTCAGGTTTTAAAAGCAAATGAAGCAGCAAAGCTGCTTCAGCTGCTAAATTCTTCCTGGTTACATTCGGAAATGACAAAAAGCTGCCATATACAACGATTCGGGTTTTGCAGACACTTTCATTTTCTACATAAAGTCATGAGCTGATCCCCATTTCCTTGGAGGTCACGACCGGCTCTGCACTGGGTGTACTGGGCATAGAAACAGGCGCGAAGCCCCTCTGACCAGGCCATCACAGACAATACTATTTATGTGGCACTTTGTGATGTACGGGGAACTTTCACAGGCATTAAACTCATCTGATCGTCACAACTAGTCTGTCGGGTGGGGTGGGCATTACCATCCGCAATTATAATTGAGGGCATCAGGGCTCAGTTATAAAGCAGAGATGAAACCACCTTCGATTTGCCGATTTCAAATGCAATGCCCTCTCCAGTGGCCCAGAGGCTTGGACTGAAACTCATGTGCCTGCAGATGATGTGGCCATCTCATTTATAATTCTTCATTTGCTTATCTGCAACCTTTTCCATCTTCCCCACTAGTCTCAATTTTTGATAATTAGATACTTAGTGTTTTGTTCACACTGATTTCTTAAGTGGGTCCTCCTTTAACCTTAGTTATAACCTCTAGCAAGCCTAACAACAGACTCTCCATATTCTTTCCTTTAAGTGCAGAGAGACACCAACTCTAATTCGTTGTAGATGCGAAGGGTACTGCCGGGTCTCATCAGACACACGCAAGCATGGAAGGCAGGGGACCAGACAGCATCTAAAATAGGGCAGACAATGTGTCTCTGGCAGAGGGGTCAGACAGCACAATGACATGTCCCCACCATTTTAATGTGAACTGCTCTTCTCTGTCATTGATGAGACGGCCCCTGCAAGTCACGTGACCTTTGGAACTAAAGCAACTCAGCCAAGGGTACAAATGGCCTCGAAGAGGGCACCACCCACCACCTCTCCCTGCTTCCCCAATCTGGTCCCTGCAGCCGCACCCCTGAGGCCTGGCAGAGGTCATGGGACCTGCAGCCTGCCAGGGTCCTAGGAGCCTTGAGAGATTTAAACACGTCAATAAGCAAATGGACCAAATATGCCTGAAAGTGCCTCAAAGATGTTTTACCTCTTAAGTAAGTGAATAAGCCTAAGGGGAGTTTCTTCCCATTTGAGATTACATAGGGATGGAGGCTAGACAGACAGATACACAGATGATCACAGAACTTAAACATAACACATACCGTTCCTGGTTATGGAGCACTTGCCCTTTGTTGAGAACTGCTTTATGTGCCTTATCTCTAGTTCTCATAATAATCTGGGGAAGCGGATAGAGAGATCACCATATGACAGATGAGGAAACTGAGGCCAGGGAGGTTAAGGGACTTTCCCACAGTGGCCCCTCTGATCAGGAGTGGTGCCTCCAGGAGCCTGTCCTTTCACGCAGGCATAGGTGCGTACGGCTGCTGGAGCGACCTGAGCAGGGGCCGGCCTCCTCCACAGCCAGCACAGCGACCCGGGTGCTGGTGCTCTAAGACAGACGTAGCGGGCGTGGCTGGCCCATTAACAGCCCTGGGATCTGTCCTTAGCACAAGTTTCGTTGCTGATCATGTTTGGGGAGAGTGAAGGGAGAGAATAGGAATCATTCAGGCCATTTCTTTGACTCAATTAACCTATCTTGTCTTTCCAAACTACATTTCCCATAGCCCTCATAGATAAGAAAAATGAATAGATTAAAAGATACATTTACCCCTAGATGTGTCCCAGGGGTCTTTTGAAGGGACATTCAATCCCCTTGATAATTTTCAAGCTTCTTTAGAAACACTTCTTTCCTGTGGATATAAAGCCAGGCCATAAAATTTCTGAGTAAATGAAGAAACTGAAATACAATCTGCAGTTCACCATCTGGCATCTGCTTAATAATGAGTCTAGGGAATGAGAAGTTGAATTTTAAAAATTTCCCCAGATAACCAACCTGATGAGAACGCCTTGTCCCTGGCCTCTGTGCCACTGGACTCTGTGGAATCGTGGCCACTCCATCTCAGCCTGACAGTGGCAGGTGCACGGAAGGACCTTCCATTCAATGTCAACTCTGGCGCTGAGCCATTGTGAGATCTTGCACAAGCCACCAACGCTCACCTAAAGCTTGTAACAATACAATGGAGCTACCTCTTCCAACATTAACCTTTTCACACCTAGAAATGGAACTGGAAGCCTACAGGGATAAAATTCTTCTTTATCCACGCAGCCATTACCTCCTTACTAATCTTTGTCAAGGAGGTGTGGCCAAGGCATCCCAGCTGGACCGTGAGTCGGCAGGCCCATGTGAACGGATCCTAGAGAGTGTTCTCAGGAACAAAGGCTGCTCTGCCATGGATGTTGGAGATAACTCAAGTGGAGGGCAGCAGGTGAGAATGGAGAGAAAGACACCCACAGCCAAGGGAACTACCAGTACTGAGGTGCTAAGAACCAGCCAGAGTAACCTGATTAGATAATACCACAGTATAAGACAAAGAAGAAAGTAGCCATGGGGACTAATTTGCTCTGCAGAATATTCTCCTGTTTATTTCTTCCTTTTATCAGTAGCAGTAGTTTTCAAATACCAAGAGGAACACTGCATGTGAATTCTAGTAGATTCATCAAGGGCAAAGCAAGAAGTGGACAACAGCACAGTTTCCCAAAAGCCACTGCATTGGTTTTCTAGGGCTGCCATGACCAACTGCCACAAACTGGGCAGAGTAGGGACAGCATTGAGGGGTGGGGGTAAGAGGTGGGGGGAGTCTCAAAGTAACAGAAATGTATCTTCTCACAGCTCTGAGGCCATAAATCTGAAATCAACGCATCAGGGGCTTTGGTTCCTTCTGGTGGCCCAGGGGAAGAGTGTGCTCCCTGTAGGCTCCCAGCCTCTGGCTGTCCCTGGCTCCTGGCAGCATCCTTCCAATCTCTGCCCCCAACTTCACATAGGCATCCTCCCAGGATATCTCTGTGGGCCCACTATTTTCATAGGGACACCAGTCATCCTCATTTATCTGACCTCGTAATGTACACCTTTTTCTTAACTACATTTCGAAGGTCCTATGCCCAAATAATGTCACATTCTGAGATTTCAGGTGGACATGAATTTTGTAAGGACACTATACAACCCACCCACTACAGCAACTAAACTGTGAATCCCTTCTCCTTGTTGAACTTCCCGGGGCAGGAGCCATGTGAAGGACCACAGAGAAAATCGGCACAGTCCTTTAGGTCCGTAATTCATAATGTTTCTCATTCGCTTCGTGTCTTCTCCATAGACAATGAGATTCTTAATGGCAGGGGTACTTTCTGATTAGTTTCTCTATCCCAGTGCTTAAGGCCACATAGAGTAGGCATTCAATAAACACTCATTGAGTGAATGAATTTCCACAGGAACCGAATCGCTAAGCACGGCACTACTTCTGTGTGAACCTGAGATCAGTGAGTTCCTAATACTTTGATGGCTGGAATTACTCAGATCATTAGAGTAGTTTCCTTTCTTCTTTTTTCTTTTTTCTTCAAGGAGGAAACAAGGAGCATGAATCAATCCATGGGAACACCCCTCTTAACGGCAGAGACCAAAAATTCACGTGACTCACTTGTGGCAATAGAAGGAGGGTTCTGCAATTTTCAAGTTGCTTGTCACCATTTCCCCCTTTCTTCCTGGATATCTATTCTGGGCTTTCCCTTCCATTCCAGGAATTCCCCTGCAGCCTGCTAAACGTCTGAACCCTAATTGTGCTTGCTTCTAAAGCTCCCTTCCTTTTCTTGAAGGATGTTTGGGTGGGAGGTAGGAAAGGGAACCGCAGGCAAGTCCCTAGAAGGAAAACATACCCTTTACTCCTGCAGGCTGAGCATTATAAAGGCGAGTCCGCGTCAGGAAATACAGTAACCGAGTTCATGCAAGGCTCTTATGCTGCCACAACACATGGAGCTGCAGCTCAAAAAAGTTATCAGGCAGGAAAACAAGTTCCCACGGGCATGACCCACAGCTGCAGTGCGTCTTCCAACCTGTGGGCACCCATAGGCGCAACACTGAGCTCGTCAGAACCCTGTGCAAAACCGAAAACTCAAGGGGAAGAAAAGGCAAGTTAATTGATTGATTCATTCCAGGTGCAAGTGCTTGGGAATTCGCTCTGCTCTCACTCCCTGGACGTGATCTTTCCTAATGAAGGAAGGGACTGGGCTCCAAATCAACAAAGTCAGTAAAACTGGTCTTCAGTTAGTCCTCCCTCAACTTCCCAACTCTCATTTGACCCTGGGTCAACTCTCTTTACCCAGCTTCCTTCCACACCATCAAAATCCATGCTCAAACTCCACAGTCAGCCTAAGCGGTAATGACCAGCAGCAGTTTAAAGCAGTGGCCCTCTGTCCTTGTGGTCACCAGAATCATCAAGGGTATGTGATTCTTTTTTTTTTCTATTGATTATAGAGAGTGGGGAAGAGAGGAGAGAGGGAGAAGGAGAGAGGGAGACAGCACGTGAGAGAGAGACATCAATTTGTTGTTCTACTTATTGATACATTCATTGTTTGAACCCACAACCTTGGTGTATCGGGACAATGCTCCAACCAGCTGAGCTACCTGTGCAGCAATGGTACTTGATTCTTCATGCAAATTCCCAGGCACCGTCCTCAGATATGCTGAGGCAGCAGGTCGGTGGCAGGCTGGAGCAACTGCACCATCTCTAGATAATCCATGGACTCCAACAAATGCTCCGGGCTGGGGGAAATAAAGCTTCCCCATTATTTCTAACATCATGACCCCACTTTGGTAAACCCCATCTATTAATATTTGACACGATAGCAAGTGAGGGAAACTTTACAAAGGATAGCCCTTGCAGAAATATGACTAAAAATTTCCATTTTGACATAGCCTTGACCCAGAATTTTCTGAATCAGTTTCATTTTTAGACAGATGAGTGACATTTAAAAGAAAATATTGGAGTATAGAAGCCCCCATGAACCAACCCGTTCCTAGGAAAGACACCATATGAACTTCAAAATTCCCAAAAGCTCAAATCGCCTACTGTGTACCAAACACTGGACTGGAATTTCCTCACATGTTATTCCATTTAATCCTCACGAGAACACTGAAATGCCAATCTTATGAAGCAGATCTCATCTGTCCACATTTTAGTAAGGAAACTGAGGGTCAGAGGGGTTAACTGACTTGAGACAGACCATCAAGTTGGGAAGTGGCAGCATCCAGTTCTATTCCAAATTCAGTGATTTGCAGGCCCCAATGTGCAGTATTAGATCCCATAGCTGGCTTTAATCTGGGGCCCAGCATAGCTTGGAGGCAATGACCTAGGTACCAAGTTAATGAAGTGAACTGGAGTTGAAATTAGACTGTTAGATGACCGATAACCTAATCCCCAGGGATCGGCTTACTTTCCAAAATGCAGCTCCTCAGCGCTGCTGCCTTTACTTCCTTCCCCAGGATAGGGGGATATGACCATCCTCACCCTCCCCCACATGTCCCCCCACACTCCCACACAGAGATTCACCCTCTACTCCAGATCGCTAAACCAAGACTACAGGGTTCTAACGAAGGTGGCTGAATCCATTACAACAAGCCCATAAACACTCCTTATCCTTCACTCAGGGAACATTCCAGGAGAATCTTTCAAGGATGGACTTGAGATAGTTTCTACCTACAACAGCTGCCCTTGAAGTCACGTTAGCTTCCACCTGTACAAAAGAAAAGAGCCAGGGAAGAGCACAAAATGTGATTTTTTCCCCCTGAACCCCACACCTTCCAGAAATAGCCCTGAGCTCAAGTAATAAAAGTAAAGATAACATTTCCAAGGTCTGGGATGGGGAAATAAGCAAAAAATAGAATGTTTAATCAATGCAAACATTCTCGGAATCTGAAACATCTGGGAGAGCTGGAGTGGCTGCGTTTGGAGCCGGAAAACGGGGGGAGGGGTTAGAGACTTGACATTCTTATCCAGTGTTTATCTAGAGCTGGAGCTCAACAACCTGCTCTGGACTGCTCCAGCAAGCCCATGTGGCAGCTCTTAATTTTTGTTACTAAATACAAGGATATCTCTCACTTGGAGAAAATCCAAGATTCAATCATCTAACTTTACCAGATTAATATAAATTAGGGACAGATTACTTGTATATGTTTAGAACTGCCTAAGTGTATATAATCCACAATGGCCTTAATGGGTTTAATAAGGTTCTTTTTAATGTTTTTTTTTTCTTTTTTAACTTGTGTGTTACATCCTAGGAAACTTACTGCTGTGCAGAATAAGGCCTTCTGCACAGTGGAAGTTTAGTTCTGAGATTGAGACTTCCCTGAAAGCAAATGACAGCCTTGTGGGAATATCGGGGCTAACCAACTAGGTATCTACAAACCGACGTATCAGTCATTTCCCCCTCCCTGTTTTATACCATTGTCTTCAGAATACTCTCGATGGTAAAGACAAATGTATGGTAAAATACATAAACCAACGTATGTGAATTGAGTGAAGATAATTCATGTTATGGCTCATATTTCTTAACCTGTCTTTCAACACAGATTTGACCCAGACCATCAAGGTAGTGAGTAGCTGCAACCCCAGGCCTAAGAGAGCCTCCTTTACCCCTGAGGTGTGTTACTGTGGCTGCAGGGGACTGTCCTGTTCTCTGCTACAGCACTGGTCCCTAACGCACAGTGAGCGAAATAGAGGAATTGTTAAAATAGGTGCTTAATAAATGAATAGAAAATCATTATTACCACTGTCCTTCCTCTCCTCTACCTCACCCATACATTAGCCATTGACCTTCCTCTCAGTCCTGGGAAGGAGTATTATCACCCCCATTCTACAAAGGAAGCCCCAGGAGTGCGAGGAACTTGTCCAAGGTCACACATGAGCAAGTCATAGATGCAAGCTTTAAACCCTGATTTACTAGTCTCGCTTCTACCATTACACCACGCTGTGCTTCCTTCATTACACATTCTTTCTCCTTGACCTTTGCCCCCACGACCCAAAGCCCTTATGTTTGGTTCTTTCATCTCCAAGCCCACAACTCTTGTCCTAAGAAGTGTCGCCTTCGAGGTAGAGGAAGAGCAGCAGCGACATGGGAGTTGCCATGTTTTCCTCATGCCTGTGTTGCTCTATCCCTGGCACAGTATCCCAGACAGAGGAAGATGAGAATTCAATAAATGAATCACAGTACAGCTAGTGAGGTGAACACCATTAATATCATCAACCTGTAGAAGCAAACAGAGGTACAGAGAGGTCAGAGCAATTGCTTACCCTGTACTTTGTGTCTGGCTTGCTGAGAGATCCTTCTGCACCTTTATCCTGAAGGTCCTTGCAGCCTCTGCTCAGAAGAAGCCCAGTCTCCTCCTCTGTCACAGCTGCTCACTCAGCTAGTCAGATGTTGCCCCAAATTCTCAGCAGACAACAGATGCGCTTGGCCACTGAAAGACTCCATTCCCATCATGGGGTTGCTCCTATATTCTCTTACTGCACTTGCATAAAACAAACGGGGTGGGGGGGGAGAGAAATAAAGACTTTGGGGGAAAAAGATCAGTCCTTTCACTATTACATCCTCACTATTACAGAATAAATCTGTGACCACGGAATGAGCTGGGAAGCATAACTGAGTAAAGTAAATCTTATTTCCTCATTGTCTCTATTTTTAAATGTGTTATTATGATAAAAGTTTGACCTGAGGCTGAAAGGACAATGTGTGGTGTGGAAGGGGTTGGAATGTGGCCAACTGCACGGCCAGTCGGTTGAGCGAGCATGGTGACAGAAGACCTGTGGTGACATAAGGACAGCATCAGAAATGGGGGTTCCAATTCCTGGTCAGCAGGGGCCATTCCTGTGCAGAATTCCTAGCGACTGCCAGCTCCTTCCTGCCCCCAGACATCTGCAGGTCACCTGCTTTCCCAGATCCTAGTATTTGTTCCCATAGTGGGAGATTCCCTGACTCTATTCTCTAAATTCCCAGAATTTTGTTTCCTTCTTTCCTTTGTCGAGATATTTATAATGCTGGATGGAACCTCAGTGAGGCCCAAAGATGCACATAATACTTATACAAAGGGAGTAACTTACTGTTCTAACAATACAGTGTGTCTGACATTTATTTGGAATGAAGGCCATAGGGTTATTCCTATTGTATTTATTTGTCTGTTTATTTATTATTAATTTTTTAAACCTTAACCCAAGGACATTTTTTTCATTGCTTTTAGAGAAAGGAGAAGGGAGAGAGAAACAACAATGGAAAAGAGAAGCATCGATTTGTTGCCTCCTGTACATGCCCGTACTAGGGATTGAACCCACAACCTAGGTATGTGCTCTTATGGGGAATTGAACCCATGACCTTTTCTTCTACAGGATGATGCTTGAACCAACTGAACCACACTGGCCATGCCTATTTATTTGTTTGTTTTAAGGTTTTCTCTGTGATTAAAGGTGTCACTTTGTGCTTAAAGGCAACAAAACATCTAGATTATTTTTCTCAACTGAAGAGTCAGTTAAGTCACTTCTGAATCCGATGTATAGCTCCTAAGAAATTAACTCACATTCAAGTGTACGGACAAGTAGACATCAATGTGTTTCTAAATCTCCAAAGCAAATAATAATTTTATTTAGTCCTATTAAAAGTTAAATTATTTAACATAATAATATGGCCATCAGGTGGTTCATGGGCCATTTGCCATAAACAGGAAGTAAATAGCTAAGACTAAAATGGACTAATAAGGATGTCACTTCTCCCCCAATTCTGAATAGCTTTTTAGACTTAACTTGAGAACTATGCTAAGCATTTTATTTTCATTATCTCATTGAAATATTCCAGCAATTTGCCCTGGCCTGGTGGCTCAGTTGGTGGATGCATCATCCCATACACCAAAAGGTTGAAGATTTGATGTTGGTCAGGACACATACCTAGGTTGGGAGTTCAATCCCCATTCTGGGCACATATGGGAGGCAACTGATCAATGTTTCTCACATCTCTCTCTCTCTTTTCTCTCTCTCTCTGTCACTCTTTCTCTAAAATGGAAGGAAGGAAGGAAGGAAGGAAGGAAGGAAGGAAGGAAGGAAGGAAGGAAGGAAACATATCCTTGGGTGAGAATTTTAAAAAAGGAAAGAAATATCCCAGCAATTCTATAAGGTCAGTATTAACATTTTGATGATGGAGTAACCCTTGATCATATTTTAAAAAGTAGAAATAATATGTTTGGTTATGGATTATGCATTGTATTTTCCAGCTCATATACAGCTAAGAATATTTTACTAGAAATGTGGGCTGAATTTTCATTTGTGTGACCAGGATAAATCCCTCAGATATTGCGTTGAGGAAAAGAAGTCAGATCATAAGAGAATACACTATGTTCTGTGTATATGAAATTCAAGGACAAGCAAAACTGATCCGTGGTCAAATAGTTTAAAAAAATGGTTCCTTCTTGAAGATGGTACCAACTGAGAGGAAGAGTGTGGGGACTTCCCAGCATGTTGGACATGTCCTACATTTTGAACTGGACAGAGAACGCGCATAGGTGGAAATTCATTAAGTGCACACTTAGGATTAGTGCCTTCAATAGACTGAATATTTTATCCCCACAAAACTCCTATGTTGATACCCTAATCCCCAACGAGATGGCATTAGGAGGTAGGACCTTTGGGAAGCGATTAGGTCATAGGGGTGAAGCCCCCTGATGAGCTCAGTGCCTGCAGAAGCAAGCACTTAAGACCTTGCTCCCTCTCTGTCTCTCTCTGACCTCCACATGTGGGGACAATGAGAAGAGGAACCAGGAAGGGGGCTCTCACCAGAAACTGCTCAGCCAGCACTTTGATCTTGGATTTTCCAGCCTCAAGAACTTTGAAACAAATGTCGGTTGTTTAAGTCATGCTGTCACGGTCCTCTGTCACGGCATCCCACAGACTTAGACAATGCCCTTGGCGCACTTTGCTGTAGGTGTGTTAACTCAATTTTTAAAAAAAAGGAAAAGTAAAATAAATCTAGGCCTAGCATTCAATAGTAAGGAGGGGCCTGAGATACAGATTTGGAAGTCGTTGACCTAGAACTTGATGAGACTTCTCAGGGAAAGCAGAACCATGTAGGACTCAACTCCATCTGTTGTTCCCTGGTGTTGTGCAATTCACAGCATTCACTGCCAAGTGCAACTGCCTTTGAGAAAGCATGTGGAATGAGGAGAACATTCTGTGAGTGAATGAGGAGGATGAAAACCAGGAGAACGCCGTTGAAGGAGGCTCATCTTATTTCAGGAACCCCATGCATTGCCCGCCAAGCACGCTCACTGGTACCTGGAGGGGCTGTTAGTGGCTGCCTAGACACAGGAAAGAATGAATGAGACAAACCATTGTAGCTCTCACGGCAGAGAGAATGAACATGGTAATATGTTTATCAGATAGCAACTGTGAGAAAGCAGTTTTAAAGATCAGAGGGTAAAACATGAGTCCAGGTCTTCATCTAGAGAGGACAGGGCAGCAGAGGACAAGAGGCTGAAGCAAAACCCTGGGTGGCCTGCGAGGTGGCTAGGTCCTAAGGAAGAGCAACAGGCCTTGGAAAGAGAAAGTAGTCATGTGCTAAAGATGAAATCCCACTTTCTTCATACATTTGTGCTGACGACCAACTCAACTGGACAAAAAGGAAAAATAAAGACTGCATTCGAAGCAAAAGAAACCACATGGCTGTTTCTGACTCATCCACTAGCAAAAGCAACTTCACCTTTAGAGGAGAGCTCCATTATGCTGTTGCGAGCAATCTGGGGGAAATGTGATCTGCTTCTTAGAATCTGTGTCCAAGAGAGGCCCCTGGAGCCAAAGTCTGGGGTCTTTCTTTTTTTTAATGGGTCACCTGCTTGAAGCCTTAACACTCCCATCACATCTTCCCCAGGCAGGAGAGCTGCTAACTGCAGAAAGTGACGTCAGTACAGGCTTGTCATGGAGCAGCCTGGGAACAGGCACAGTCACATGTTGCTCAGGACAGGACCTGGTGTTCCTTCTCCCCGGCCACCTTTCATCTGGAGTATCTCGCAGCACTTTACAGATAGTTGATTAGACTTCCTGAGGCTCCAGGTAGACCGAGCATCCCAGAAGGCACTGATGTCAGTGGCTGTGTAAGAAGATATGCTTAAGACTAATTACTTTGCATTTGGATGTATCACCTCCCTTCACACTACCTTCACACAGGTAAGTAAGGGAGTGACCTGCTCTGTCCCTGGGAGGTCTGCAGCCTGTCCGGGATCTCATCACAAACTATTTCTTCTTGCGCTCATGTTGACACAGGGACCCTTACACACTGGAACCAGACGGAGAAGGGTGACTACGATAAAAGCAAAGCCATCCAGGGATGGCTTGCCATGGAATCACAGACCACTAGGGTTGGATGTGCCTTGGACATCAGCTAGATTCCTGCTGTCCGGTGGGACAGTCCTTGATCACCTGCGGCCACTGAGCACTTAAAGTGCCGGTCCCATTGAGATGCACAAAAGTGTAAACCACATACTGGATTTGGAAGAGATGATACAAAAAATGATGCAAAATTTATCATTGATAATTTTTACATTGATTATCTGTGGAAATGATAATTTGGACATATGGCATTAAATAGATTATTATAATTTTATACTTGCTTCTTTTGACTTTTTAGTGTGGTTGCTAGAAAACTTTAAATTCCCTATGATTCTCACATTATATTTCTACAAAACACTGCTAATGTAGATGACTACCCTCATTTTAAACAGAGCTGCCTTCTCACAACTACACAAAGGAGCGTCTGATTGGCCACAGGTGAGATTGTTAGCAGAGCTAGGACTGGAACCCAGAGTGGTTTCCAGGGATGGGCTGTGGGGAAAGTAGGGAGAGGTTGGTAAAGGGGTTCTAACTTCAGTTATAAGACTGACTAACTCCTAAGGATCAAATTTGTAACATGGTGCCTCTATTGATAACACTGTTTTGTATTTTGTATTTGTAATTGAAATACTGTTTTTCTGATTAAAATATTGTATACGCCATTCAAATTTACTAAGAGATTAGAACTTAAAGGTTCTCACCAAAAATAAAATAGTGATAAGATAAAATGTGAGGTTATGGGTGTGTTAACTGGATGACAGGAATCTGGTCACATGTATCTGTACCTCAAATCATCGCTTTAAATTCTCACGATTGTAGTTGTAAATTACAGCTAAACAAAGCTGAGGCATGGGGAAGGACATTAGGAACGATTTCATCTGACTCTCCACTTTGACTTTGGGGAAATAATTTGACTGAAGCTGCAATTTTCTCACCTGTAAAACAGGATTAATGATGGCAGTTTTATAAACTTACGTTGGGTGTTCAGTGAGAACACATATGGATAAGCCTCAGCTATAAACCTTTACATGTAATGAGCGTTCCAGAACCACTGACTGAACCTCAAGCTGAAATACTCTGAATCTTTCCAACACAGATTTGTTTTATGTGAGGTACATGTGTTGTTCTAATAAAAAAATTAGTGCTGCTTTTTTCTTTTTTTTCTAATCATTCCTTCACTAGCAAAAAGGTGCTATGTTATCTTAGGACCCTTTATACAGCCTTGTAGTATTAAAAAATGCTTTCCTAAAATATGTCATATTTTGTCCATCTTCCATTGTCAGTTTTCCCCTTTTTCTTGAATTTAATCTTTGTTTAAAAGTAAGGAAATCAAGTACTGGGACTCATTTCCTAAGCTCTGAAATTCCTCTCTCAATCCTCTCCTATTTGTGTTTCCTTTCTCTCTAGTGAGTGTGAAGTGTATAGATTATCATGTGCAAGTTGATGAATGTCTCTGAAAAACAGAAGAAAAGGTCGGGTTCAGTCTCCCAGTGCTCAAACACTGGGCATTCAGAGGAGAGGTAATGTCGATTACCTATCCATTGCGTGTGCCTTTTAGAACTGAAGAAGTCCGTTGAGCTGGATAGATTTATTCGTTGGAGATGTGTCAAATTTGGTCTGCATAGAAGGATCACTATGTCTTCTCAGTGTGTGATATCCACCAAAATGTACTGTCACATGAAAGCCTTATACTCCAGAATTGCTCATAATAAGAGAGGCCATGATGACGTGACTTCATGTAATTGCATGTGTTGGGGATGGGAGGCAGTGGATTGGGCTGAGGGCAGCTGGAGCCATAAAGCAAGTTCACTGGAGGAATAAGGAGAATGTTCCTCCTAAAGACAGGTAGGGCTATCGAATAACAGGGATAGGGAAAAGGATGAAAAAGAGCACATTTTCTAGATGTGACAGGACATTACAGAGCTATCCGTAAGAGCATGAAATTGACTGTAGTCTCCCAATGAGGAATCAGAAATGTAGTATTCTGCTGTGTAAATATACCACAGCTTTTTACCCGCTCATCTACTGGTGGGCACTTGGGCTGCTTCCAAATCCTGGCTATTGTAAATAGTGCTGCTATGAACACAGGTGTGCATATATTCTTTCAAATCAGTGTTGTGGGTTTCTTCAGATATATTCCCAGAAAGAGAATAGTTGGGTCATAAGGCAGTTCCATTTTTAATTTTTTGAGGTATCCCTGATGTGGACCCTGGCTCGTGGGGTACGCAGCGTTGTGGCTGAGATGAGACAAATTCACAGACTACCAAATCCTGTGGAGGAAAAGGGACGGCATGGCCACTCTCTCAAGGGGAAAGTGCCTTGACCCTTGCCTTGACAGGCTTTTATTGCTTTTCTGGGCACATTACATTGAGGATGGTCCTCATTTACTATGCACAGGTTCGCTTTAGGTGGTTATCTTTTACAGAAACAAAGGAGAGGATGTTGCTAATTACATCAAAAAGGCAGGATATTTGCAAATGTAAAGAGAAAAGTGGTTGAACTGGTTACACTCCTCCTTAGAAGGTTTAGCACAGATTTTAGGAAGTTACTTTAAAGATATGCAGTAAACGTTTGCTGCCTCAATTCAGGGTGAGGGAGTTTTAGCAAAAAGCAAGCCTCAAAGTGGTCTAGGTGCAATGCAGGCCTGATTTCCCACAGGAGAACCTATCCATGAGCGTGGGTCCTGTGTACCGGACCTCGCTTTCCACTGGCCTTTCCGAGTGGGAGCTGGGCCCATGCCACGCAGAATGGTCTCCTACAAAGCCCCATACTGCTTCCCACAGTGGCTGCACAAGTCTGCATTCCCACCAACAGTGCACAAAGGTTCTCTTTTCTCCACATCCTCACCAGTACTTGTTGTTTATTGATTTATTAATGATAGTTATTCTAACAGGTGTGAGATGATATCTCGTTGTGGCTTTAATTTGCATTTCACTGATAGTTAGCGACATTGAGCATCCTTTCATATGCCTGTTGGCCGTCTGTTTGTTGTCCTCGTTGGAGAAGTGTCTTTCAGGTCCTTGCCCAGTTTTTATTTGGATTGTTTGTTTTTCTGGTGTTAGATTGTCTAACCATTCTGAGGTATATCTGGAACTAATACAGACTAATATTGAATGTAAACTGTAATTGAAAAAAAATTTTAAGGCTGTTAGATTCCATCCAGTGCTTCTACAGGGAGTGTCCAACTACCCAGTATGTCCCTTCTCATCTGATAGAAGAGCAGGGAAACCCTGATATTGTGAAGTTGGAACCTGTTTTTGATTCAGAGATCCTCTGCTTTTTGAGCCATGACTAGCGCTGAATGAAAAAGCTAATCAACAGAATGCATGTTTGTGAACCAAATCAGACTCTTCTCGTTGGGAAGGGAGTTGTGGAGAGAAGTGTTAAAGAATTCGCCTTTTCTGCCAGAGGAGAAGACAGAGACATGTCACCTCTGGGAGGGACTAGAATAGAGGCAGGACAGAAAGGGGACAGCAACAGAGAGCTCTGGCCTCATATCAGCAGAGGGTCCAGCATCTGAGCACAAATGACAGAGGCAGCAGTGACAGGGTGGTTCGGCAGGGAAGAGGTGTGACAGATGACAGTAAAGGAAAAAAAGCCCCAGGATAGGGAACTGGGGCACCTGCGGACAGGGCCTGAGCTGCTGGTGTCAACAACGGCTCTCCAGCGGGAGGCGCCCTAACTGGAAGAGCAAGACACTAACGCAAAGAACAGCATCGGGCATGGCACAGATGGCGCAGAAAAGTCCCAGTGGGGCAGGACTTAAGGAGGACATAGCCAATGTACGGAACTGGCTCTGGTGGCATGTGCAGGACTTTCTAACACTGTTTCTGCATTACAGTCAGCTCTTTGTTTTCCTCTTTAAAGTAATTTAAAGAAATAGCCTGGCCTCTTTCCACTTTCCTTTCAGGCCCCTGTCCAAATTCTGAATTTAGGCATTCTGGCATCCAGCTACCCTTGCAATAGTTCCTCTGTACTAGTGTGCAAAAATTGGTAGTTTCCAGCTCTCTTAAATAAACTCTTCATTTTAAAATCAGTTTAAATTCTCTTTTTTTACTATCTTTAACATTAAGAAGTAGATATTTACCAATGTTACTGGGCTAATAACATCACATGTTAGGGGTGCCATTGTCTACAATAAAATTGGAGACATCTGCCACGTGAGTCCGGGTGTCTAGGGATTTTTTATTGCAATTATAGGGAAAAAAGAAAAACAACTTTGACCTAGGAGGGGAAGAAAGGTTTATCACATGAATACATTAAAATTCACAGTACAGAGGAAGAACTGAACAAGCAGGGTCACGGGCCCCCATCTCCAAGGATAGGTGGGTAAGCACTGTAATTCACTGCTCTCCTTGAACAGGGGAAATGTAGGAACAGATGTTCCTCCAAAGGAAAGGGAGTGATGCTATGGGAAAACAAGGGAAAGGATGTTGGAGACCAGAACAACATAGGGGATGCAATCCCTTCAAATTCAAACTCTTCCTAATGAGTAGACATTTTGCTCTTTAAAACGTGCCTTACTCTTCCAGCCACCCACCCTGCTGACTCAGACAAAAAACACAAGGGCCATCTCTCACAGATGACAATGCTGAATAGCCTCTCTCATTTTCTTTCCCCTTAGGCCTTGTCTTGCCTTCATTCATTTTCCATAAGCACACAGTTCATGAGGCTTTTAAAAAGAAGATGAAGAAGTAACCTTGCCCAGTGTGGCTCAAGTGATTGGAGCATCGTCCCATAGACCAAAATGTCACAGGTTCAATTCCCAATGAGGACACATACCCAGGTTGTGGGTTAGATCACCCATAGGGGTGCATAGGAGAAGGCAGCCAGTCCATGTTTCTCTCTCACATTGATCTCTCTCTCTCTCTCTCTCTCTCCCTCTCTCTCTCTTCCCCTTTCTCCCTCCTTCCTTTCCCCTCTCTCTAAAAGCAATAAAAAAAAGTCCTCAGGTGATGATAAAAAATTAAAATATTTTTAAAAAGTAGTAGTTCAGTGTAAAATCAAAATACTGCTCTCAAGAAAAGCATATAAAGAAGCAATCTATTTCCTTCGGCTCCCCCTCCAGCTGTCGCCTCACCCAGTACAGCCAGTAATATTCGCCTGGGGAGGTGGGAAAGAGCTGTCTGTTACCTCCTCTAGAAGGGAGAGAGTTCATACCTCTGCCAATCTTTTCTTTCCCGGGTAGCTCTCTGTTTCTCTTTCTTCAGTAGATCTTCAACATCCACTGTGAATATTTTCTGAGAAAGATGATGCTAGAAAATAAATTGCAAGTTGGATCTAACAGAGCATTCATTTCACTGCCCACTTTTACATTCTAAGAAGGAAGGAGATCAGTATCCTCAAATGGTACTATATGTTATCTAAAATATCAAGCTTTTAAAAATTTTTTTGAAAATTTTATTTCTTTTTAGAGAGAGGGGAAGGAGGGAGAAAGAGAGGGAGAGAAACATGGATTGGTTGCCTCTCATGCGCCCCCAAATGGTGATCTGGCCTGCAACCCAGGCATGTGCCCTGACTGGGAACCAAACCAGCAACCTTTCATTTCACAGGTTGACACTCAATCCACTGAGCCACACCCGCCAGGACTAAAATGTCAAGTTTGAACAACAAAAAATTATGAGATATAAGAGAAACAGGAAGGCCTCAACTAGCGTGGCTCAGCTGGTTGGGCATCATCTCACAGACTGAAAGGTCACGGATTCAATTCCTAGTCATGGCACATGCCTAGGTTGCAGGTTTGATCCCTGATCAGGGCATGTATGAAAGGTATCCAGTTGATGTTTCTCTCTCACATCAATGTCTGTCTTCCTCTCTTTCTTTCTCCCTTCCCCTATCTCAAAGATCAATAAGTATGTCCTCAGGTGAAAATAGAAGAAGAAGAGAAACAGGAAGACGTGACTCAAACACAGGAAAAGAAGCAACAAAAACTGCTTGTGAGAAGGCCTAAATATCTGACTTACAAAGTTCTCCGAAGCAGCTATTATAAACATGTTCAAAGAACTAAAGAAAGTTCTATCTAAAGAATTAAAGAAAGGCACAATGACAATGCCTTATAAATGGAGAGCAACATTAAATAAAGAAATATCTTTAAAGTAACTGAATGGAAATTCTGGAGTTGGAAATTCTGAATGGAAATTCTGGAATGTCCAATAACAGAAATGCAAAATTCTCCAGAAGGGCTAAACAGTAGATAGAAGCAGGTGAGAGGAAGTATTTGGGAGCTTAAAAATAGATCAACGGAGATTTTACAACCTGAAAATGGAAAGAAAAAAGAATGAAGTGAGGTGAGCAGAACCTCAGAAAAATGTGTGTAGTCTTAAGCACTCAAACATACACTCCATGGAGGTGTTAGAACGGGAGGAGAAGAAAGAGGGGAGCATAAAAAAATTGGAAGCAATAATTGCTGAAATCTTCACAAAGTTGATGAAAACATTAATTTACACATCTAAAAACCTCAAAGAACTCAAAGTAGGATAGCTGCAAAGAAACCTATGCCAAAATATATTATAATCAAATGTTGAGAGACAAAGAAAAATCTTGCAAGCAGCAATAGAATATCAATTCAATATATGGAAAGAAGCTTCAATGAGATTAACGGTTTACTTCACAGAAAATAGCAACAGAGGCCAGAAGCCAGTGGATGCCATGTTTAAAATACTGGTTTAAAAAAGGGAACTATATACAGCAAAATTATTTTTCAAAAACTAACGCAAAAATTAGGACATTCAAAGATAACAAAAACTGGGAGAATTCATTGTTAGCAAATCTGTCTTGTAAAAAAAAAAAACTGAGGAAAGTTCTTCAAACTGAAAAGAAATGACACCCAATAGTAATTCAAATCCCCAGGGAAAAGCAAAGGTGCCAGGAATGGTTATTATATAGTTAATCATAAAAATATAGTACAATTGAATAGTTCCTTTATTTCTTCTCCAAAGTGATTTTAAAAGCAGTTGTATATAACAATATGTATGTCATTTATTGTTGGGCCTACAAAATATAGAAATGTAACATACTTGAAAAATATTTGTAGGAACAAAGTTGTATGCAAGTAGGAAGTAACACAGATGGTAACTCAGATCCACAGGAAGAAATTAAAAGAATCAGAAATGGTAAATAAGAAGGCAAATATTTAAAAAACCTTATCAATATGTATTTACACTTTTCTCTTAGTTCATTTAAAAAATAAAATATATAAAGTAATAATATCATCAAGGCATAGTAGGGTTATAGGTGTGATGTGCTAGAAAAATAATAGCCAGATGTGGGAGAGGAATAGAGCCATATATGGGCAAAGTTTCTCTGTGCCATTGGAATTGTGTTAGTGCAAATGTGATTCTGATCTATTAACATATATTTTCTGATAAATTAACAGTTTTACTGTGATCCCTAGGGTAACCATTAGGAAATTAACTCAAAATATAGTTTTAAAAACTATTAAAGAAATTGCAATGTTACACTAGAAAATATCCACTCTAGGCAAGTATAGACATACCAAAAAAAAAGGCAAAATGGTAGACATAAATCAAACTGTCATTACGAACATTTAATGTGAGTGAACTAAACCAATTACAAGGCAAATATTGGCAGAAGGAGAAAAAAGACAAGAGGAGACACACTTTGGATTCAAATATACGTAGTCTGAAAGTAAAGAGAAAAACAGTATCATGCACATTGCAACTCTAAGAAAGCCAGAGTGGTTATGCCGTTTCTATGACACAGAGCATCCCTGAAACAAAAACTGTTTAAAACAAAGAAACAGTTTACTAGAAAGTAAACAGGGTCGTTGTATACTTTTAAAAGACTCAAGTCATCAGGAAGACACAACAAATATAAATAGATATGCATCTAACAAGAGATCCCCAAAATACATGAAGCAAACATTGACAGAATTAAAGGGAGAATATATAATGCAACAATAATAGTTGAAGACTTCAATACCCTAATTTGAATACTGGATAAAACAACTAACTAAAGATCAGCAAGTATATAGAAACTGTGGACACACTATAAACTCACTGAACCTAAAAATGACTATAGAACACTCTACCCAATATCGGAATACTCATTCTTCTTAACCATATATTCTCCAGAACAGAACATCTGGCAGGCTATAAAAGAAGCTGCAAGAAGTTTAAAAGGACGGAACTCATACAAAGTATGTTCTCTGACTACAGTAGAATGAAATTAGGAATCAATAACAGAAGTAAATGTGGAAAATGTACAAATATATGGATTTTAAACAACACACTCCTAAATAACCATTGAGTTAAGGAAGGAGTCACAGGGAAAAGGAAAATACTTGGAGACAAATCACAACATACCCAAACTTATGGGATGAAACAGCGCTTAAGAGAACATTTAGAGTTGTAGATGCATAGATTTTTTTAGAAAAGAAAGATCTTGATTCAATAGTTTAAGTTTTGATATAAGAAGTAAGATAATAGAAACAGACTATGCCCAAGGCAAGAAGAAGAAAATAATACTAGTGGAAATAAATGAAGAATGGAAAAACAATACAAAAAATCAACAAAATCAGAAGTTGGTTCTTTGATATTATAAACAAAATTAACAAACCTTTAGCTATCATGAACAAGAAACACAGAAGTCTAGCATTACTAAAATCAGGAATAAAGCAGAGGACATCTCTACACACCTTACAGAAATAAAAATAATTATAAGAGAATACTGTGAACAATTATGTGTTACCAAATTAGATAACTTAGATGAAGTGGACAAATTCCTAAAAAGACATAAATTACAAAAATTGTCAAGAAGAAACAAGAAACCAGAATGGACCCATAAGGACAAGATTTAATTAATATTTAAACTTCCAACAAAAAGAAGCCTGGACCAGATGACTTCACTGTTAAATTCTATGACATTCAAAGAGGAGTGAGTACCAATCTTTCACAAACTCACCCAGAAAATAAAATAGGGAGGAAAATTTGCCACTGATTCTGTAAAGCCAGTATCCCACTGACACCAAAACTGAAGATATCACAAGAAAAGAAAACTAAAGACCAATATTTCTTATGAACATAGATGCAAAAACACTTGACAAAATACTGGCATACCAATCCAACAACACGTAAAAGAATGATCCCTTATGACCATGTGGGTTTTATCTCAAGAATACAAGATTGCTTTAACAACTGAAAATTAATCACTGTAATACATGATATTAAAAGAATGAAGAACAAAAGCCATCTTATCATCTCAATAGACACAAAAAAGCATTTCACAAAACTCAGCAATCTTTTATAATAAAAACGCCCAATAAACTAGGAATAGAACAGAACTGCTCAACCTAATAAAGAACATCTATGGAAAACCTATAACCAGCATAATATTTAATAATACTGAAGAACTGAATGTTTTTCCCTTAAGATTAGGGACAAGAATGTCTGCTCACTGCATTTATTCAGCATTGTACTTCGATTAGGCAAGAAAAATAAACAAAAGGCATCCAGATTAGAAGGGAAGACAGCTGGTGTGACCATGTGCACTGGGAATCCTGAGGAATCCACAATGAGAAGCAACAAGTGCAGCAAGGTTGCAGGATACAAAGTCAGTACGAAAAGGTCTGCTGTATTTCTGTAAACTAACAATGAACAATACAAAGATAAAATTTAAAAACAATTTCAAATACAACAGGGCTTAAAAACTCAGAAAAAATTAACAAAAGAAGTGGAAGACTTGTACATTGGAAGCTCCAGAACATTGCTGGAAAAAAGTTAAAGGACATCTAACTAAGTGGAAAGAAGCCCCATGTTCATGGATCAGAATAGTTAATAGAGGATGGCAATACTCCCCACATTGCTATACAGATTCAATACAATCCTATCAACATTCCACCAGGCTTCTTTACAAAAATTGACAAGCTGATCCTAAAATGTATATACAAATACAATAACCTAGAATAGCCAAAACAATCTTGAAAAATAAAGCTGGAGGATTAGTGCTTCTTTATTTCAAAACTTACTCTAAAGCTACAGTAATCAAGACAGTGTGGTACTGGCATAAAGAGAGACATACAGATGAATGGAATAGAACTGAAAGTCTAGAAATAAAGCTGTGCATCGATGCTCAATTTACTTTCAACAAGCATGCCAGGACAATTCAATAGAGAAAGAAGTCTTTTCAGCAAATGGTGCTGAGGCAGCTACATATCTAAAGGCAAAAGATAATGATAATAATAAAGTAGAACGCTTTGCCTAAAATCATACAGAAAAATTAACTCAAAATGGGTCATAGACCTAACTGTCAGAACTAAAAGTCTAAAACTCTTAGAACAAAGCATTAGGAGTGCACCTTCATGACCCTGGACAAGGCAATGGTTTCTTAGAAGATGGAACACCAAAAGCATGAGCAACAAAAGAAAACAATAGATAAATCTAATTTCATCAAAATGAAAAATCTTTGTGTTGCAAAAGACACCATCAAGGAAGTAAGAAGACAACCAGGAGATGGGAGAAAACATTTGTAAATCATGTATCTGGTAAGGGACTTGGGTCCAGAGTATATAGCCCTATACAAACCCTTATTACTCAGTAATAAAAAGACAAATCAATTTAAAATGTGTAAAGGTCTGAATAGACATTACTCCAAAGAAGATATAAAAATGGCCAATAAGTATATGAAAAGATGTTCAAAACAAAACAAAACAAAAATTAGCCATTAGACAAATGTAAATCAAAACCCAAAGAGATGTAAATCAAAACCCACATCATACTCACTAGGATAATTATTATCAAAAAGAAAGACCATAACAACTTTTGTCCAGAATGTGGAGAAATTGGAAACCTCTTCCATGACTGATGAAAAATGTAAAATGGTCCAGGCACTTTGGAAAACAGTTTGGTGGTTCCTTAAAAGGTTAAACATAAAGTTACCATATGACCAAGCATTTCTACTACAAGATATATTCACAAGAAAAATTAAAACATATGTTCACACACATAAAAGCTTATACATGGATGTTATGTCAGGTTTGTTCATAGCCAAAAAGTGGAAACAACCCAAATACCCATCAACAGATGAGTGGGTAGATAAAAATGTGGCATGCCCACATAATGAAACATCATTCAGCAATAAAAAGAAATTATGGATTTGTGCTACATCATGGATGAATCTTAAAAACATTATTCTAAGAAGCCAGTTTAAAAATATATACTAGATGGTTTTATTTATATAAAATGCCCAGAATAGACAAACCTATAGAACAGAAAGTATGTCAGTTGTCCCCAAGGCCGAGGGGGATGGAGAGCAGAGGGAGATGATGAAAGTGGGTATGTGTTTTCTCTCTGGGATAAAGAAAATGTTCTAGAGTTAAATTATGGTCATATTAGTTTGTTACAGTTGCCATAACAAAATACACAGACTGGGTGATTTAAACAACAGAAATTTATTTTCTCATCATTTTGGAGGCTAGAAGTCCAAGTTCAAGGTATCAGCAGACTTGGTTTCTTCTCAGGCCTCTCTCTCTGGCCTCTGTATCCTCACGTGTTAGCGTCTGGGGTTGTCTGTGCTCTCATTTCCTCTTCTTTGGAGGATATCAGTTATGTTGAGTCATATGAACTTATCTTAATTAGCTTCTAAGGGCCCTATCCCCACATGCAGCTGTGGTCTGAGGGACCCGGGTTAGGAGTTCAGTGGAAGAGTTCTGAGGACACACAACTCAGTCCAGTGCCATGGGGACGGCCGCACAGTGCTGTGAGTATGATAACAACCTCTGAATTGTGCAACTTAAATGAGCGGATTTTGTGGCATGGAAACTAGGTCTCAATAAAGTTACCATTTAGAAAGGAGAAACGGAAGACTGTACTTTCAGGGATCATTTCTATAGTTTGTTAAAAAAGAGAAATGGGGGAGGCCTTTAAGCTTTTCATGCGGGAAAGTAAAATGATCCAATATGGGTTTTACAGAAAAGATTTTCTGTCAGCCACCTCTAGGATGACTTGCCAGAAGGCTGGAGGTGACAGGGCCAATAAGGAGATTATTGCAACAGTCCAGATGTCCAGATTGGCTGTCCTGGAGCCTCAGCTAGACCCAGGCGCTAACCGAGAAAGAAAGCAGGACTCCAGCCAGGGTAGGGGGCGGAGGTGCGTAGCTGTTGGAATGACTGCCTGGCCGGCTACCAGGCTGACTCCCAGAGCTCTACAGCCAGTGTAGTGGGGCAGGGCTCTGAGCCACCGCGGGGAACCTGAAGACCTGGCCCACATCAGTGCCCTAATCCTCCGTATTGCTTTGTTATGAATTGTGTATAAAGCTTTGCATAAAATAACATCTTAGATTCTGTGTCACTCAGAGGGAGCGGCCCATTAAATCATGACCATTCACTAATGTATTCAGCACAGACAATTCGGAAGGATCTGTGGGTCCCTGGTAGGCTCAGAGGGCTGTGGTGGTCTGCAGGCTCTGTGGAGGGGATGGTGAGGATGAGCGATGCCGAGCGTGCACGAGGATGGGTCCACCACAGGCTGCCCACGGGGCTGCCAGGAGGGGTGACCGTGGGTGGCTCAGAGGAAGACTAGGAGCAACCCTGGACACCATGTCTCCTGGGCCCAGCATTGTACTGTACTGGGGTATTGAGGCAACCTTGATTTAACAAGCGAAGAGCTTTTCTGTTTGTTTCCTATTGTTTCTTGTTTAAAACTTGGTTCTCTACTGTTTCACTGCTACAGCAGGTGTCCAGGAGTCAAGTAGACGAAAAAGGTATCTGCATTAAGTTAATACTCGCTCTGTGTGCATGTATGTGTATGTGAGTCAGCCTCCTCTCTCCCTCTCTCTCACACACACACACACACACACACACACACACACACACACACAGTCAGACCTAGAAAACTTGGAGAAGCACTTTTGTCTCTGGGCCCCAAGTCCTCTCTTACACTGCCCTTTCTCTCCTCCATCAAGAACTCAGCTCCCTCTGCCCCTCTCCTTCTCCCTCTCACCACCTACTTTTTTAAAAATTGGATTCTAATTACTTAAAGAGACAATTCTGCCCAGTAGAGTAAAAAAAGCAAGAGGTACAACACTTAAAGATCTCCATTTGTTCCGGCAGCTCTATCTCCGACCATGTGTATAACCTTGGGATTCTCTCTCTCTCTCTGACCCTCAGCTTCCTCATCCATAAAGTAACCATAACAGCATCACCTGTCTTGTGGGGTCGTTACGATGTTCTAACGAAATCACAAGTATGAAAGAAAATGCAAGACTCTAAATAATAGGAGGCAGTATTTCTTCCTCTAGGGTATTAACGCCTGAACTCCTTTACAAATCTGTGGCCTGGAAGTTTAGCCCTGAGCCAGGAGGTGGGAGAATATTTGGGCTGAGGGCAGAGGCGTCCCAGAGTGCCCATGTAGGCAAGTGCCTCCTGTGCGCCTATGTGGAATGTCCTACACACACGTTTTTTAATCCCTAAAACTACTCCAGACCTTCTATTCAGGTCTCCAGCGTGCATTTTCATACCATTCTGGCTGAACTCAGAAGTGGAAAATTCCCAGAGTCCTCTCCTCAGCTGTCTAGTTTCAGATTTGACAAGCTTCGTGGACCACAAGGACCACTGTTTCATCTGTTTTGCACCATCTGGTGGACTGTGCCTGGAGGTACAGCCTCCGCCCTTCGATGGCCAAGCAGCTGCAGAACCTGCCAGGCGTTGCTCCAGGGCACAGGTCGGGGAGGTCAGGCCTGGGAGGCAACCCAGCATCCATGGGGAAAGAGGCTCTAGGAAAAGCAACAGAAAGAAACGGACTCATCTTTCATGAAGAACTTGTCATAAACTACGAGTAACCAAATGAGCTCCATCTACCCTGACACCCCCAAAGCCCGGCTGGCTAGTCTTTTATCGATGGCAGCACTCGCCCTGGCTCTTCTTCCAGAGTGTAAGCCTCTTCAGGGCAGAGATGCATCTTGGCCATCCTTGCACTCTCCCTTCCCCTTCCACTCCTGCCTCTACACACAAACGGTGCGCGTGCACATACTCACAGCCCCCACTCCCACCTGGCCTGAGGACAGGACTCCATAAATGCTTGCAGCTACACTGACCTGAGTGGTCAAGGGTCTCTTCAGCATCAAAGAGCCTTAGATTTTAGAAGAGGCTCTGTAACTTCCTGAGGTTGTGCAACCTTGGAGTATGAGTTGGTCCTCCTTCCTCCTTTTTCACTTCCTCTGCCGTGAAATGGAGACTCTAACACTCAGTAATGACGCGATGAGGTCACAGATGTACATCTAAGCAACGGGTCTTACTCAGAATCTGACTGCTCCATCAGCAGACATTTACTGAGAGCATATTCTGTGCCGAGCATCGTGCGGCATGTGTAGGGGAAATGGGAAGGAGGCAGAGGGCAAGCAGAGCATGAGACCTGTGCTCACGCCTTCAGAGAGGTCACAGGCCCAACCAGGAAACAAGACAGACTCACGAGACACGAGAAACAGCCGACGACTGGGATAACGAATGGGCCGCTTGGCTCTAACTGCCCTGCAGGATGGTCCATGAAGAATCACGGAGGAGACGCTCCGGTGTGAGGCACGCCCGCAATCTAACCAGAAACCTCCGCTGAGTGCAGCGCCTCTCGGAGCGGCTGAGGCTTCCTAAGGGGACTCGGTAATACTGGCCCTGGACGCATCACGGGTTTCTTCCAGGCCTTTTCCCTGCGTGATTGTTTTCCCCTATCATCTCTGTATTTTCAAGTTCTATTCCTTCTTCCAGCTTTATTTCCCACCCTAGGAAAGTCCTAATCGCCCCAGGCTCACTAAGGTCCTCTTCTCTGAATACCTACACTACCTTAAAACTGATATCTCCTGACAAAGCACACAATCGGAATCTCTTTCCTGACACATCGTGTGTGTTCGCCTGTCTCCTAACCAGATTGTGAGCTCAGTTAGGCAGGAGGGAGGCCGTCTCCTCCAGAGGCCCCTAAGTTGTGTACACAGAGGATGGACTCAGTGCAAGCAGATTCCACCCCTCTGTCCTCCAGCAGAGAAGAGAGGCGCCCCCTCCTGGCCGGGGAAGCGACTGCAGCCAGTCTCCTGGGCGTGACTCAGGAAGTCAGCCAAGGGAAAAGAAGGCTGGCCCAGCTATAATAAGGCAAGGGCAGCCCCTGCCAACAGGCTGTCAGTCTGACCTTTCCCCATTAAGACACTTCCCCTCCCACTCCAAGCTCCATGGTTTCCAGACTTCTTTTCCCCTTCAAGGCAAGCTCTAAGATCCACTTTAGCTGGTGTTCACCTGGACGCCAACAGAGAGCAGAGGCACCTTGGTGTGGTGTGCCACAGGCTCCAGAAGGCTGTCCAGAGACCTAAGGCTGCGGGAGAGTTTCTGTGGAACTCTCTTAAGGACGATCTCCCAAAGTGTGTTTCACAAAATACTGATCTTCAAGAATAACAAAAGTAATCGAAGTCAAAGACGTTTAGAAACATTAAGTAAAAAAATGGAAACCAAATTTTGTGTTTTGTTTTGTTTTACTTTCCTGCAGAAAGTTCCAGAGCCCTTAATGGACATGATAAGTCTCCAAGAAGGGGCTGGAGTGCATCGCTCCAAATGGATTTGGCCAGGGAACAGCTTTCCCAGGAGTGCTTCCCACAGAACGCTTTCGGAAAGGCTGTTCGGGGTGTGCCTTTCAATCTTCTTGAAAACTCCCCACAAAGTTTCCAGAACTTCTTCCCCAGTCATTGTCTTTCTTTTAAAAATTATGGTATAGGTGCAGATATGTGCACATAAAATAAATTTCTGAGTACCAAAGAGATTTATGATAGAAAATGCCATCATGGAGAATAAATAGACCAAGAGAAAAATTTAAAACCATGGAACAGTGAATAGTCTTTCAATTCTGCCTGCATTTTCTATTGAAAAGGAATGAATCCTGCAGAATTTCTGCTCCTTGGAAAGACCTTTCCAGATGAAATCTTGCCTTTTTTCCCAAAAAGTCACAGTTGTACTCCTTCCTCCACTTCCTCTATTGAGCACCGCTGAGCACAGATCATGGCCCCCTACGCAGCGCCAGCACCGTGAGCGTCAGTCCACCTCAAAACCCTCACCCCCAGGCCCTCAGAATAGGTGCTTTCAAACTGAAGTCACCAACTGGATGGAGAAGAGCCCCGAGGGCTTATGATGAGGGCTTTACTCGGCACCTTCAAGTTATTCAAATAGTATTTAATGAGTTTATTCACAAAAGATTTCCAGTGTGCGGAGACCAGGGGAATAGAAAGAGGGATCTAAAGTTTGGTTTCCTTGTGGGCAAAATGAAAGGATTGGATTACACAATATCTAAAGTCACTTCCAATGTGACTCATCAGGACAATTACTATGGCTGAATCTTTAGACCAAAATTATTATCTTGGAAAACAAATGCCTGAGAGAAAGTAATGCCAATGATAAAGAAGGCCAAACCTACCATCTATCTCAAAGTCACTAGGCTCTCTGTCCTTCTCACCTATTCATATACCTTGCCCAGATGAAATCATATTTTCAAGGAAAGTATTTCAAGGATAAAGAACTCACTGAAGGACAACCTACGAGCAGGCTGGAAAGTCGTAGAGGAAAACCACACATAGCTGTGCCCTTGGCCTGGAGCCAGCTCTGCTTGCGCCCCCTGCCCCAGCCTCGTGCTCCGGACTATTCTAGTCTGCCTCCCTACTAGGATTTTCAACTGACTACGCAGTAATGTTTAGGGCAAATAGTAATAAAAATATTAAAATTAGATAATATGTAAGCACCCAAACTAAAAGATGTTAGTCATTGTCCTTTTAAGTATATACTTTCAGGAAATTATCATTTCTAAGGTCTGCAACCAAACAAAAGAGAAAATGTAAAAATTGTCTTCAGTTTTAGCCACAGGATGACAAAGGTGGCTGTTCATTTATTAGCCACCAGGAAGGCTCTCCTCACACAGGTCCATGCAGGACATCGCCCCAGAGAGGCAACAGCCAGGACTAGAAATTATGTACAGGCCGTGTTACTGTTCAGTTCCTTAAACTTAAAATACTCAGCCCTAAGACCCGTTTAGCAAAGTCTATTCAATCAGTTCTTTATTATTTTCCTCCATGGCAGTCACCATATGCAAATTCGGCCTCATTGCTGCAGTGCCAGCCATTGCCAGGGGCGTCCTGCCATCAGCCTTCCTCAGACCCACCCAGGGCCACCAAATCAACTGGCTGAACTTGCAACTCGGATCATCTTCCTCCTGTACTGAAAATCCTGCTCAGTCTCCCACTAGACATAGAATTAAACCCAAACTTCTCAGCCTGGCACATGCTACACTCTGCAATGTAATAATCCAGCTCCCCCTTTCCTTTCATTTCCAGTCATTGGCTGGACCCAACCAAAAGCCCGAAGGAGAGGCAGCCCATTCCTGCATTTCCTGTGGCACAGAGCAGCTGGAAAGAATAGGAAGGGGATCTAGAGGGGAACGGGGAGAGTAACCAAGGCAGCCAAGAAGGTAGGTTTTTAAATATGGAAATGCAGAAATTGCACCCAAAAGTACCTGAAAAAAGTAGGAATTAATATTCATATAACCTTGGGGTAGGCCTTTCTAAGCATGACCAAAAATGGTAGAGCGAGGGCTGGACCAACAAGGCCATTTGTTTCCAGAACCCATGCCTCATATATGTAAATATGTAAATAAATGCAAATTAAAGAGCTTTTATAGATTAAAAAATCAGTAAGCATATCGTAAAAATCCAAAAATTTCAATTTCAGTAAAAATCAGGCAAATTTAAATCTATATGTGACACTATTAATAACTGACAAGTTTTTAAAATCATCTATCACCTACTATTGACCCAGGTGTGGTACAATGGGCAAGAGTTTCCACAGATACAACTTTCTTGGGGTCAACAAATATCAAAACCCTCAAATTGTGCGTATGTATTTTGAGGTTTATTTTACAGCTGTAGGTTTTAATAAACAGTTTAGTTAAAGCTATTGTTACAAGACATATCTGGTGAGTCCATTTCTGGGTTTGAATTATAAGGCTTGTGAAAATAAAACATAAAATGCAAATAGTATACACTCCTAAACATCTATAATCAAAGATCGAATGAATGTATTACTTCTGGTCAAGAGAGAGGTGTAGGTAGACACTCTTTGTCTCCTCATGCAACCGCAGAGAGAATTACAACTAAGCCTCAAAACAAATAACACCCACAACTGTCAGAAAATCAAACCGTGTGGAAGTCTGACAACCAAGGATTTAAAGAAGCCACATTCATCCAGACAGTTTGGAGGCGAAGAGGCGCGGAGATGGGTGGAGAGGAAAGGAGATGCGATGTGGTGAGGAGAGGCAGAGCAGTGGAACGGGCAGTCCCGCATTCACACACGGTGGGTAAAAACCTGGAGGGACACTATGGGAGCCATCGGTACCGGCCCAACTCAGACCACACAGCCCAAGGTTCCAGTGCTGGGAAGATAAATCCCAGTAACTTCTGGTTGTAAAAATCAGTGGGGGTTGGAGTGGCAGAATAAACTGCCAGATTTTCAAGGAAACTCTGCTCAAAGGACCCTCATGGTTTTAGAACATATGCAAATCCACCAACTCTGGGATTCACTATCAAGGCAACAGCTGGAAGCGTGCCAGGTTGCATAAGGGGAGTGGGTGAAGTGACTGGAAATGGGGCAAGTGCAGGGCAAACTTCCAGAAGCCAGGCAGCAGCACTGTCCCCTCTCCAAGCCCTCCTCCCACACAGAGCCACAAAGCAGTGATGCTGGTTGCTCTGACCTGGCAATTACCTAAGGCTCCACCCCACACAATTTACAGGGGCCTTGTCTACAATAGGCCATGATACTAAGACAGGGAGTCTAAGCAGCTCTACCTAATACACAGGAAGGCTGCCAAATTGAGAAGACAAATAAATATGGCCAAAATCAAAGAACAGAACAAAACCACAGAAAAAGAATGAAGTGAAACGGAGATAACCAACCTATCAGATGCACATTTTAAAACACTGGTGATCAGGAGGCTCAAAGAATTCACTGAGTATAGCAACATAAAGGAAGAAATGAAATTTATACAAACTGAAATAAATTAAAATCTACAGGGAACCAACAGTGAAGGGGAGAAAGCCAGGATTTAAATCAATGATTTGTAACATAAGGAAGAAATAAGCATTCAACCACAACAGCAAGAAGAAACAAGAATTCAAAAAAACAGTAGTATAAGAAGCCTCTGGGACATCTTCAAACATACCAACATCCAAATCATAAGGATGCCAGAAGAGAGAGAGCAAGAGATTGAAAACTTATTTGAAAAAATAATGAAAGGAAACTTCCCTAATTTGGCAAAGGAAATAGACATACATGTCCAGGAAACACAGAGTCTCAAAGAAGTTGGACCCAAAGAGAAACACACCAAGACACAACATAATTAAAATGCCGAAGGTTAGAGATAAAGAGAAACCCTTAAAAGCAGCAAGAGAAAAGCGAGAGTTACCTACCAAAGAGTTCCCATAAGACTGGCAAGAAGTATTCAAAGTGATGAAAAGCAAGAATCTACAACTTAGATTACTCTACCCAGCAAAGCTATCATTTATTTTTTTAATATATTTTATTGATTGTGCTATTACAGTTGTCCCATTTGCCCCCTTATTCCCCTCTGCCCTGCACCCTCCCCACTCTCCCCTCCCTTTAGTTTTTGTCCATGGGTCATACACATAAGTTCTTTGGCTTCTACATTTCCTATACTATTCTTAAACTCCCCCTGTCTGTTTTCTACCTACCATTTACGCTACTTATTCTCTGTGCTTTTTCCCCCTCTCTCCCCTCCCAGTCCCCTGTTGTATCCTTCCATGTCTTATACAAATTCCTTTAACATTTCATATAATAAAGTCTGTGTGATGATGAACTCCTTGAACTTGACCTTATCTGAGAAGCACTTTATCTGCCCTTCTATTCTAAATGAAAGTTTTGCTGAATAGAGTATTCTTGGATGTAGGTCCTTGCCTTTCATGACTTGGTATACTTCTTTCCAGCCCCTTCTTTCCTGAAAGGTTTTATTTAGAATAGAAAGGCAGATAAAGTGCTTCCCAGACAAGATAAAACTAAAGGAGTTCATCATCACTAAGCCATTGTTACATGAAATTTAGCAGGGCTTGTTAAAGAAAAAGAAGATCAAAACTATGAACATTAAAATGACAACAAATTCACAACTGCCAACAACTAAATCTAAAAAAAACTCTCTAAGCAAACAACCAGAAGAGGAACAGAATCATAGGTATGGAGATCATTTGGAGGGTTATGAGTTGGGAGGGGGAAGGAAGAGAATGGGGGAAAAGAGATTAAGAAGCATAAATGGGCCCGGTTGGTGTAGCTCAGTGGATTGAGCGCGGGCTGGGAACCAGAGGGTCCGGTTCGATTCCCAGTCGGGGCACATGCCTGGGTTGCGGGCCAGGTCCCCAGTGAGGGCCATGTGAGAGGCAACCATACATTGCTCTTTCTCCCTCCTTTCTCCTCTCTCTGAAAATAAATAAATAAAATCTTTAAAAAAAAAAAAAAGAAGAAGCATAAATGGTAAGTACAAAATAGACAGGGGAGGTTAAAAACAACACAGGAAATGGAGAGGCCAAAGAACCTGTGTGCATGACCCATGGACATGAACTAAGGAAAGGATGCTAGAGGGAAGGGGTACTACATGGGGGGGGGGAGTCAAAGGGGAAAATTGGGACAAGTATTATAGCATAATCAGTAAAACACATTTTTTAAAAAATACTGTCTTAATTCAGAGACTATCTGACTTGGATTAAAGATTTTCTATGATTTGCTAGGGGCAGTGAACACACAATACCGTGCACAGATGATGTGCTGTGGAACTGTGCACCTGAAATCTGTATAATTTTGTTAACCGGTGTCACTCCAATAAATCAAATAAAAAGGAAAAAACTTAAATAAATAAATAAATGCAAGAAAATGCCTATGGCAGGGAAAACCCTTCAATTTTTTGTACCTTAGACTTTATTCCTAAAGAATAAATTATGAATATGCACAAAGACTTGACAATGAAGATATTTAGGGAAGAAGTGTTTAAAATGGCAAAATGTTTGATAGAAGCTAAATATCCCTAAAAAAGAGGGTAGTTAAATAAATTGCAACAAATTATTACAAAATACAACGCAACCATCAAATATGATATTCTAGAAGATTATGACACAGAAAAATATTTAGATTTTTTTGAGATAAAAAGGAATTCAAAATATCTTGTGAACAGTATAATATTGCTTTTGTTAAAATCTGCATTTAAAAGGCCCAAAAGATAATATAAAATGTTATCAGTGGATATATTTGGGTGACAAGATTCAAGTGATTTTTATGTATTTATTTTGTTGCTTATTTGTCTTTTCAAATGTTCTGCATGAAATGCTTTTCTATTAAGAAAATCATGATAAAAGCATTATAAATTAATATAAAATTATTTCTTTTATATGCAGAATGATTTTATACATGATCCTGAGCTACTATGTGATGCCCTCCAGGCTGTGTGCTGGATACCTACATCAGGCACATCCTCCGGTAAGTTAGAACTTATTCCCAAATAAAATGTAAAAGAATCATGATAACCTACCATAATTCAAAGTAATTTTTCTAAGTGCAAAAAAGAGGCAGTAAGAGATATAAGTGACTTCATCACATCAAGAACGGGTTACCTGACCCCTTCATTCACCCTTCAGGGCTGCAACCTTTAGACCATGCTGCTTTGTACCAAAATGCCCAATGCCTACAAACCCCTTTGTGAAACTAAGCCACAGAAAGAAAGAACCCTTGTCTAGCAGCTAAAGGCAAACTGCCAGTTTATTTCCATCCTTCATCTGATTCTCAGTTGGCCAGCTAAGTGAAAAAGGTAACCAGAGACAGGGGAGAAAGCCCCTGATAAGAATGATAGATAAGTAAATAAAACATTCACAAGAGTCAGTTCTCTGTGTCTCAAACCCATTTGATGTGAGTCTCGGTGAATGTGCCTGTTTGAAGACTCGATGTTGCATAAAAAATGGGCCACGGGACAAAAATGTGACACAGGATGCAGATGCGCATGCCTTAAACATGGAACGTGATATGAGGATAATGTACCTCGAGGAGTCCTGCTCCTTGCTGAGGGGTCCTGAGTCCTCCAGTTCCTCAAAAGGACAACATTGTCTTTTGCTGTTTGAAAATACCTACCCAGTGACTGGGTGTAGGATGCTTGTGTTATGTTCCTACTGTGACTTACACAAGCCAGTCAATTTCCATTTGTTTTCCCTTGCCATTTAGTCAAGTGTTTCATAGGTAGTAAGCACTGGGCATGCACATGTGTAATCGATTCCTCTCCAAAATGGAGACGAAGGCAATTATTTCTTCCTTTTGGTGTTCAGGTGCCATACGCTCCAGTAGAGGTCAGCTTCTGTCAAACAACTCAAGCACACAGAGAAGCCCCTCCCTTCTGACCTTATCACCCTCAGAATCCTCCCCTTCTAGCTGATGGTACAGTGGAAAGAATCCCACAAACTAAAGTCATTGTGTGATGGTTGGGTCAAGTTATTTAACCTCTCTTTACTTCAGTACAAAAGGAGAGGGGAAAGGGGGAGTGTTTCATAAGTAAAGTTATATAATAGAACGTAGCACAATATCTAACTCAAAATGCATGCCTGTGAGTGTATTTTCCTTGCTTTTTTTCCTTCTCTCTTAAGATCACTTTACTCCACCATCAGAGATAAGACAAGGACCCCTACAAGAGGCCCTGATTGGCATAAGTTCATGCTGAGATATGAATCATCAAAAAATAGATCCTTCCTTGAAAACTGTTTCTGAAAAGATGAGTGATGCAGGTGCCAGCAAAAGGTGGATGACAAAGAGGGAGGAGCTATGGAAGGGCTAGCATGGGGTAGGAAAAAAACAGTTGTGTTGAAAACCTACTCAACAACATCAGCTAGCATTAGTTCTAGAACACCAATCAGGTGAAAATACATTCAAGTTCTGGGAACCAGACATACATAGTGAAGTCTAGTGGTTATATTGGAGGACAGGCTTTAGGAGCCCTGGGCCCTCGCCCCAGCCTCCGACCCTGCAGAAACTGAACACTTATTAAGAGCAGCAAACAAGAGTACATGGTCTGAATCTCCATCCTGCCACAGATATTGTGTGACCTTAGACAAATTGCCTACTCCCACGAGGCCTCATTTCTCCCATCCCTAACATGGGATAAGAATGACTTATTGATAATTTACTGAACAAATAAATAAGATAATAAATGTAAAACATTTGGCACTTTGTCTGGCAATTTATGTCTTCAAAAAATGGGAATCCCTATTGATTACCATGTTATTCTAGGAAAGCACTTCCTCCCTGGACATTAGTTTTCTCACCTCTAGAAGGGAGAGCAGGGAACTGAGAGGTAACCTCTAGGATCCTTGAAGAGCTAAAACTGCCCGCCCATCAGGTCCAGCCTCCCTCAGGTCAGCTGGACAAGGGAGCCAGCTGCTCCAAGGCAGGGCCTGCCCTGCAGAACACAGGCTGAGGTCTCACAGCTGCTTCCGTCACATGAGGCAGGAGGACAATGTTCCAAAAGAATCCGTGAGAGAAAAAGATTCAATCCAGGCCCATTTGAAGGCAAGACTTTGTTAAGATCATTCTGAAAACGAAATGTGACTTCCTCTTTTTTTGTTTAAGGTCAAGCAATGAGAAGGGAGACCACGCTGAGCTCAGTCTCCGGGGGATCCTGTAGGATCGCATAACTCCCCAGAATGCCATTTTAACTGATGTAAGTGTGAAGGAGTTGGAACCCCAGGGATTAAATTTCTGCTGAAATACACATGTTTTCTGAGAAAAAAAAATGAGCTCTTGACCCAGAGAATGCAGAGCCTTTTGGAAAACTGTTCGGAGCCTGATATCGAGGGTATCAGATGCCGCTGGCCTTTCAGGGCTCCCCTCCCGTTGGAGGCTCGCATGAGATCACACCTGGCCACACTGGCCTCCGGGCGGAGGAGGGGGAGAGGGACACCTGTCCCAGCTTGTCTCACATATACACACACACATTCCTAGGCCTGGGAACTTTTTCCCCCACAAAGACATGTTTTATGACTACACTTGTATTTTTATGACAAAACAATCTCACATTCGTCTGAGAGGAAGTGGGGTCTAAGTAGCCTGGGAGACTAGACACCTGGGCTCTGCCAGCCTAGTCCCGTGACAGCGCCACTAACCCACCCCCATGTGGCTGGGACTGGGCTTGTCCACCGCCAGGGAGTCGGAGTGTGTGCCCAGCCAGCCCTCCTTTTGTGAGAGAGTTGGCTACAGTTCGTACCAGCGAGTATTTGCCTCTCGTTCCCACCCCAGGCAACCACATGATCTCTTGTCACTATACAGTAGTTGGCATTTCCTAGAATTTTATATAAATAGGATCCTATGGTATATATGCTTTTGAGTCTGGCTTTTTGCCTTCAGCACAGTTATTTTGAGCTTTACCCATGTTGTGTGTATCAATCATTGGTCCCTCTTACTGCAGGGTGGTACTCCATTGTATGCACTTACCACAGTATGCTTGTCCAATCTCCTGCAGGTGGGTAGGTATTTTGGTTGTTTCCTGCCGGAGCAAAGCTACTGTGAATATTGGTGTACAAAATGAAAAGAGTATGTGATGCTCAGAAAGAAGGTCTTGTTGTAAAGTCCCACAGGTCATCTCACCTCTCTGAGCCTTGGTGTTTTCAGAACAAAAAAGGTAATCATACCATATTTTGCCATGTATACAGCGCACCATGTTTTTGTGCTCATTACACATGGAATTACTATATTCATTATTATACTCAGGCTGTGTAATCATTATACCCATGTAAATACACATCCTTATTTTTCTCTCAAAAATCTGGGCAAAAAAGTGCATTGTACATGGCAAAAGTTAGGTGCTCCTTCCCAATATCCTGAAAATTAAGTGACACAAAGCATGCGGAGGTTCTTTATAAAGTATAAAAACCATGTATATGTGATATTAATATTCTCCTCAGTAGTTATTCATTCATAATCAAATAACTGTGGGTTAAAGGTGATGGGTGGATCATGTGAGTGTGTGTGATTGTGTGTGTATATTGAAAGATACCCTGCACAGAACGGGGAGGCAGGAGGGAGGTCAGGAACAAGTGCAATTCAGTGCCACCATCCCCAAAGCACTACCATCCATGTAGGGCAAAAGTAGTAAAACACCTGGAAAGATGAATAAATCTAGACACTAGACACAGGTGAGAAGATGACCAGGGAGGCACAGTGATCAGCACCCTGGAGACTTAGACCAGAAAGAGGGATGAAAGTGTGAACTGGGATAGTCAGGAAGGCTTCATGGCAGATGTGAGGGTCATTGGGGCTTTGAGGATGGCAGGAAAGACATGGTGGGCAGTACATAATGACCAAGGACACGCTCACACCTTATGTCCTGAGAGTATAAGGTAAAACCAATAGGAGTCCTGGGAGTGCTCACATCTGAATCCTTATCGCTACAATAGCCCAAGTACTTAGTAAACTTCCCACCATATTCTTTCTCATCAGAACAGGCCTGTATCATGTTGGTGCTATGCCCTATGGTTCAGTTCTGACTGGGCAGGACAGAGATTTGCTTTTGCGTCTTCCTGAGGGAAAAGAATACTCAGCGAGCCTCAGTAGTTGGCCACAGAAAGAGCCTCCAAAGGCCAGAGTGAGGGGGAGGGAGCAAAAGAGAAGAACCAGTTGGAAATTTGTGTAAAGAGCAGATGAACTCCCAGATCTTCTCCCCCAGCCTGTGCAGCCAGGTGTTGCCATCTCCCACCCTGGCAGATATGATGGGAGACTTACTCTCTAAAAAGGTTAAAAGACAGAGCCCTGGAACCAGGAATAGTAGGCACAGCTGTGGGCAGCAGTGAGACACTGCACAGAACACTGGGCGTTGGAGACAGGTCTGAAAAAAGGAACGGTGGGCAGCACGCCTCTACCTTGCCCTAGTTCACTGTTTGAAGAGTGGTGACCAGGCTCACAGGCCCCAGGCTGGAAACTAAGGCCCTCATTGCTGGGGAAACTGACAAGCCCAAGCAAGGAAAGCGAAACACCTGAACATATTGATGTTCCATCAATTTATCCACCCATAAATGATCCCAATTCTTACTCGAGTGCCCTATAGTGAGATCCAGTGATCAAGGAGCACTGTCCACACACATACTTCTATTCCATTTAGCCCAGGAGGATGGCTGCAGGGCATCCAAGATTTGAGGAAAGCCTGTAACATAAAAGACAGACAAGGAAAGGCAATAAATGTAGAAGAAACAATGTTAAACATATTTAATGGAGCATAAGAGATGTAAGAAAGAATGAAACCAAATCAAGATCTATGAAACAAGAATAGAATGCTATTTAAGGAAGAACGTGATTCAAAAAGAAGTCTTGAAAATTTTAAAATATGCTTGCAGAAATTTAAAAAACTAAAAGAATAGAAATTGAAATTAAGAACTACACGGCAAGAATATAAGAAAATTAGACAATCACTCCAAGAGGTAAATGATATATATAGTAGGAATCCTAGAAAAAGAAATAAAATAGGTTAAAATTACCAATGTGGACTTCCGGCCAAGATGGAGGTGTAGGTAGATGTGCTGTGCCTCCTCACACAACAAAAAGATGGACAACAACAATTTAAAAACAAAAAACAACCAGAACTGACAGAAAATCGAACTTTATGGAAGTCCGACAACCAAAGAGTTAAAGACACGTTCATCCGGACCGGTAAGCAGAGCGGAGCCAGGCACACGGGGAGATGGAGGTTTGTGAAGAGGTGCACACAACACTGCAGCTGGCCGGTGAAACAGACAGCCCCACATTTGCATGCAGATAAACCAGGATAAAAAAGTTGAGGAGCGGGGCAGACTGCGCAGCCCAGTGCTCCAGCTCGGGGGAAATAAAATCGCAAACTACAGATTGAAACACCTGCGGGGGTTGAGGCAGCAGCGGGAGGAACTCCCAGCCTCACAGGGGAGTTTGTTGGAGAGACCCACAGGGTCCTAGAACAAGCCGCCCTTGTGGGAATCAGCACCAAAAGGGCCCAATTTGCTTGTGTGTAGTGGGGGAAGTGACTGAAAGCCAGCAGAGAGTGGAGCAAGTGCCATTGTGCAACACAGGTCGCTACATGGGTTGCCCTGCCCTGGTGAACACCTAAGGCTCCACCCCCTTATACATAATAGGCTCACCAAGAGAAAAAAAAAAATGGCCCAAATGAAAGAGCAGATCAAAACTCCAGAAAAAAATACAACTAAGCCACGAAGAGATAGCCAACCTATCAGATGCACAGTTCAAAACACTGGTAATCAGGATGCTCACAGAATTGGTTGAATTTGGACACAAATTAGGTGAAAAAATGAAGAATACACTAAAGGAAATGAGGGGAAATATACAGGGAACCAATAGGGATGGGAAGGAAACTGGGACTCAATCAATGGTGTGGACCAGAAGGAAGAGAAAAACACTCAACCAGAAAGGAATGAAGAAACAAGAATTCGAAAAATTGAGGAGAGGCTTAGGAACCTCTGGGACATCAGTAAACATCCCAACATCCGGGTCATAGGGATGCCAGAAGGAGAAGAGGAAGACCAAGGGATTGAAAACTTATTTGAACAAATAATGAAAGAGAATTTCCCCAATCTGGCAAAGGAAATAGACTTCCAGGAAGTCCAGGAAGCTCAGAGAGTCCCAAAGAACTTGGACCCAAAGAGGAACACACCAAGGCACATCAAAATGACATTACCCAAGATTAAAAATAAGGAGAGAATCCTAGAAACAGCAAGAGAAAAGGGGACAGTTACCCACAAAGGAGTTCCCATAAGACTGTCAGCTGATTTCTCAAAAGAGACCTTATAGGCAAGAAGGGGCTAGAAAGAAGTAAACCAAGTCATGAAAGGCAAGGACCTACATCCAAGATTACTCTATCCAGCAAAATTTTCATTTAGAATGGAAGGGCAGATAAAGTGCTTCTCAGATAAGGTCAAGTTCAAGGAGTTCATCATCACCCAGACTTTATTATATAAAATGTTAAAGGGATTTATATAAGACATGGAGGGATATCAACAGGGGAGTGGTAGGGGGAGAGGGGGGAAAAGATACAGAGAATAAGTAACATAAATGGTAAGTAGAAAACAGACAGGGGGAGTTTAAGAATAGTATAGGAAATGTAGAAGCCAAAGAACTTATGTGCATGACCCATGGACAGGAACTAAAGGAGGGGAAGTGGGGGGCGGGCAGTATGCGGGGCAGAGGGGAATAAGTGGGGGAAATGGGACAACTGTAATAGCTTAATCAATAAAATATATTTTAAAAAATTACCAACGTACTAGTGGAAGAAATATCCCTTAAATTTCTCTTAAAAACTGAATAGTTTCCAGATCTAAAGGACCCACCAATGCCTAATTCAATCTCTGAAAGAAAAAGCCTCCCACAGTAACTCAGGTGAAATTGCATAATGCCCAGGTTATAGAGAAAGATTCAGAAACGTCTAGCAACACTAGGAACTGGAAGACAATCATGCCATCTAGTAAACAATTGCTGCTCAGCCCCAGTTCACCCATCTGGGTCTCTGCCAGTCACGTTTCTCCTTTGCTAGCCAGCTTCCCAGTACAGTCTGTCAATAGGTGGCACAGAGGGAAGGCAGAAGTCCAAAGACTGGACAAGAACGTGGTCTCTCCTGTTTCCTTCTATTCCCATCAGCATCAGCTCTGTAGCAGCCCTTGGCCTGGCTCGGTAGTTGGTCACCCTCCAGGCTTTGGGTATTTTACTTTCCTGGAACTCCAGAACCAACCTCACGAAACTCATCAAATGTTGCAGCATCAGCTGGCCACACCTCCCCTCCGAGCTCTGGCTCTTAGAACCATGAGTTTCATCCACCAAGTCTCTGGATCCTAATCATCCCAACCCTCTCCCTTCGTTGCCCTTAGTATGCTAGCTGCTTTCTGCAGCTATTATCTTTGTGCTGCCTTAGTGTTGTTCCCTTTCCATGTCTTCAGTTCTCCAGCACTGACTTAACCTTCCTTATATTAAATTATCTCTTTAAAATAAATAAAGTGGTTTCTGCTTTCTGACTGAAGCCCGACCGACATAGGACTTAGTACCAGGAGTGATCCAGATAACAAGCCTTCAGAGAATTCTGAGATTTGTTTGGTACAATACTGATTCTATGCCCAAACTATCCATCAAAGATGAAGGTGGAATAAAGATACTTTCAGAAATTAAAGGGTCTCCAAAATGTGAACTCTCATGCACCCAGAAAACTACTTCACAAATTTACCAAGGCAGGGGAGAAAACCAGGAAGAGAGGAGACACGGGGTCTGGGAGAGGATGGCTCCAACACAGGCAAGGGATCAAGGAAGCTGGGGACAATGGTGGAGAGAGGTCTTGGGATGACAGCTGTGGCACAGAAGAGAGCAGCCAGTCCAGACTGGAACAAGAAGAGAGGGGCTTCAGGAGAAAGTGTCCACTTGACAAAAAAAGGAGAATGATAGATTCCATGACATACTTCTCTATATTGAGAGGTGTTTTATGGTCCCATTGGAAAGTCTGAGGCTGACTTGGTGAAAGGCATCTAGAAAACAAATAAAATGCACAAATAAAAATATTTACCCCGAAGAAGTTATCTGTTGCACAAGATAGAAAATGCCATCAGAGTATGCCATGTTGTTCAGCTGTGAACACTATTAACATAATCACAAGAATGCCAACACAAAATACTAATTGGAACAAAAGCATCCAATGAACCCACCATGAATGCAGGGCACAATGAAGGCTGAATAATATTCCCCCAAGATATCAGGCCCTAACCCCTGAAACCTGTGTTACCTCATTTGAATAAGGAAAGGGCCGTTGCTGATGTGATTAAATTAAACATTTCTGAGATGAGAATATTACCCTGAATTACCAGGTGGGCCTTAAATGTAATCACACGTATCCTTGTAAAGGGGAGACAAATTAGACAGACACCTGCAGAGCAGAAAGCACAATATGAAGACAGAGGTGGCGATCTGAGGAATGTGGCCACAAGCCAAGGAATGCCACAGCCACCAGAAGCTGACAGACAAGGAATGCATTCTCCTTGACACCCTTGGAGGAAGGCAGCCCTGCCAGCACCTTGATTTGGGCCCAGCATTACGGACTTTAGACTTCAGGCCTCCAGAGCTGTAAGAGAATATTTTTTTCTATTGTTTTAAGCCACTAAGTTTGTAGAAATTTCTCACAGAAGCCGCAGGAAACTAATACAAGGATGGATGTGAGAAAGTAGATGAACTAGAGAAAAGTCTGTATCTTCCATAGTATGAACAAATAGATTTTGTCTAAAATTTAAAAAATCAGGGATTCCAAAATGACTGCAGAGTAGATGTAAGTTACACTCACCTCCTTCTAGGACCAAACTAGAATTACAACTAAAATATAGAAAAATCAACCTGAATAACCAACTGAAGTCTAGCTGAACTGAAATATTATAACCAAGGACTTACAAAAGAAGTCACTTAAAGATTGGTAAGAAGGGAAGATACACAGAAAGGGCTGGCCCCTGCACGCAGGTATGGTGGCTGTATAACTCCCTCCTCGCTGGAGTGTGGGGTCTCAACCTCACACAGGGATCCCCAACCCAGACCAACAGAGATGGCAAGAGGAGCCTGCTTGGCATCCGGTGGTGAAAATCAGTGGGGATTCAGTCCACCTGGAAGACTCAGATACCACCTTCTCAAAGGTGAGCACTCCTACTGTCACATCACCAGTCTGGGGAGTATGGCCCTGTCCCCAACTGCAGACGAGGCCACTATGATGCCAGGCTTAACCCTGTGGAGGGGTCTGCTGGCTGCACCCAGCAGTGACTTTGGGGCCCTCTTTTTCTGGGGAGGCTTTTGGTGAGACTCAAACAGTGACTACAGTGTGTGGCTTTGGAAAGAGGGCAAGTCTCCCCAGCCTCAAGCATGCAGCCGATGCCCCTCCCCCAATTTGGTCAGTCACTTGGCTGGCCCCATCCTGCTGAGTTCAGCCATGCAGAGGGACCACAGCACTGCTCAGAGTGGGGACTTTCCCCTAGGGCATCTTTCATCTGGGAACCAGATAGGCAGGTGCTGGTGTGTATCTACATTGTTGAGGGGGAGGTCAAGGTAACTCCTATCTCCCTTGTGAGCTCAGCCCATGCCATGGAAAGGGAGGAAGTGCCACTCGCCTCCTACAGGTTTGTGGGCACCACCCCCAATAGGAGACTCTTTGGATCTCCTGTGGATACCCAGATCCTGGATACCCAGACCCACTGGGCTCAGTTCAACAAGGGGAAGCAAAACAACTCAAAGCTGGGACAGAGTGTGAGTCCCTCAGAGACTATTGCCTGGGACTGGGATAAACTGCTTAGCCCCCACCTGCAGGCTGAGCCAGCATCCCAAGGGGAGACTCTTTTGATCTCTAACCCTGAGCCTGGTGGCTCCACCCAGCTGAAACTGCAGAGGGGACAGCTGGCCACACCCAACCTGAACCTGTGGCATGTCCCTCCTGGAGGAAACTAGAGTTAGAGTCTCTGGCAGAGACTGAGTGGTTTGGCTCTGCAGTAGGGGCCACTTTGCCCTCATTCAGTGCCTGACCACATGATCTTCAAGTAGGGGACTCACTAGCCCTGTTCTCTCAACCTCAGTTGCCCCACCCTACTGAATTCACAACCTGTGGAAGGGTCTGTAACCCACTCTACAGCTTTTCTTCAGAAGGCTCTGGAGAAAAGCCAGGCAACCTCAAGGGGAGACAGAATATCTGACAGATGGAAGTGGATTACAGGGAACTTCAGCTTTTTTACAGATCTTCCCCCAGCTCTAAGTGGGAGGAAACTAACCCTTATACACAGATTGGCCCCTCCCATGCACACATAGGCCCAGCAGATACAGCCACAAACAGTGAGTATCATGGTAGCTACAGACAGGTAGCCCAAGGTAATTTATACACAACATCTAACACTGACCCATACCTGAACCCAGCCCAAGTGGACTCAGAACCAACACAACCAGGGGTGGGCTTCATACCACACCAGATCTAGACCAAATTAGCCACAAAAGCAGCATACCCAAAGGGGGATCCCATCAGGCACCAGACACTGCTAAGAACAACTCTGCCTCAGAGGGCAGCCCCTGCATAGCATCTCATACACAGTGATCAAGCCTGCCTGATTATATTAATTCCACCCACAATAGGGCCAGAAACATTCAAGACTCAACTACAACAAGAGGGTGCACATAACCCACAAGGAGCATTCCTGGAGCACCGAGCTCAGGTGATCGGGAAGATTCTGCCACTGAGCCAGACAACTTCATCATAAAGTCATCATAACAAATTTGGGAGTCATAGCAGACTTACATAACACACAGAGGCAAGATGGGGAGACAAATAAATATGCCCCAAATGAAAGAACAAGAAAAATAATCCCCAGGGAAAAAAATGAGATGCAAGCAACCAAAATTCCAGATGCAGAGTTTAAAACAATGGTTATAAGGCTGCTCAAGGACCTTAGGAGAAGAAAGGATGATCTCAGTGAGAACTTAAACAAAGAAATAGTAAGCATTAAAAAGGACATAGAAACCATAAAAAAAAAGAATCAGTTAGAAATGAAAAATACAATATCTGAAATGAAAAATACATTAGAAGGAATGAACAGCAGATAAGATGAAACAGAGGATCAAACAAGCTATTTAAAAGATAAGATAACAGTAATCACCGAAGCAGAGCATCAAAAAGAAAAGAGAATTTTAAAAAATAAGGAAAGTCTAAGGGACCTCTGGGACAACATCAAGCATAAGAACATCTACAGCATGGGGGTACCAGGAGAAGAGAGTGAGCAAGGAATAGAGAACCTGTTTGAAGAAATAATGGCTGAAAACATCATAAAGGAAAAATTTACACAAGTTCAGGAAGCACAGAGAGTCCCAATAAAGACATTCCTAAAGAAGCACACACCACCAAAATACAGCATAATTAAAATGTCAAAGGTTAAAGACAAAGAGAGAATCTTAAAAGCAGCAAGAGAAAAGCAATTAGTTACCTACAAGGAGCACCCATAAGGCTGTCAGCTGATTTCTCAACAGAAACACTTCAGGCCAGGTGGGACTGGCATGAAATATTCAAAGTGATCAAAAGGAAGGATCTACAACCAATACAACTTTATTTAGCAAGGTTATCATTTAAAATTGAAGGCAAAATAAAGAGCTTCTCAGACCACCAAAAAATTCCTAAAGAAGTTAATTACCACCAAATCAGTATTGCAAGAAATGTTAACAGGTATGCTTAAGAACAAAAAAGAGAAAAGAAATTGAGAAAGACATGAACATAGGTATAAAAAATAAAATGGCAATAAATAAGTACCTCTCAATAATTACATTAAATGTAAATGGATTAAATGCTACAATCAGAAGACATAGGGTAGCTGAATGGATAAGAAAATATGACCCATATATATACTGTCTGCAAGAGACCCACATCAGAACAAAAGATACACATGAACTGAAAGTGAAGAGATGGAAAAAAAATATTCCATGCAAACTGAATTTTTTAAAAACCCTGGGGTAGCAATATTTATATTTGACAAAATAGACTTCAAAACAAAGGCAAGAGATAAAGGTCACTATGTAATACTAAAGGGATCAATCCAACAAGAGAATACAACCCTTGTAAACATATATGCACCCCACACAGGAGAACCTAAATATATCAAGAAAATCTTGGTGGACTTGAGGAAAGATGTCAACAGCAATACAGTCACAATAAGGGATTTTATCACCCTTTGGTCATCAATGAATAGATATTCCAGACAAAAAAATCAACAAGGCAACAGTGACCTCAAACAACTCACTGGCTCAGATAGATTTAATTGATATGTATAGAACACTTCATCCCAAAGCAGCAAAATAACACCTCCTTCTCAACCGCACATGGGACAGTCTGAAAGATATACCATAATTAGGACACAAAATAAGTCTTAACAAATTCAAAAAGATTGAAATCATATCAAGCATCTCCTCTGAACACAATAGTATGAAACTAGAACATTGAAATACATAAAGGCTAAATAGCATGTTATTAAACAATGAATGGGTTAACAATGAGCTCAAGAAAGAAATAAAAAATTGCCTGGAAACAAATGAAAATGAACACACAACAACCCAGAATTTATGGGACACAGCAAAAGCAGTCCTGAGAGGGAAGGTCATAGCACTAAAGTCCTACCACAAGAAGCAAGTAAAATTTCATAATAACAGTGTAATTCTACACCTAAAAGAATTAGAAAAAGAACAGCAAACAAAGCCCAAAGTAGAAGAAAGATAATAATAAAGATTAGAGCAGAAATAAATGAAATAGACTCTAAAAATACAATACAAAAGATCAATGAAACCAAGAACTGGTTCTTTGAAAAGATAAACAATTGAAAAACCTTTAACCAGACTCACCAAGAAAACAGAGAGGACCCAAATAAATAAAATCAGAAATAAAACAGGAGAAGTAACAGCTGACATACAGAAATACAATGGATTGTAAGAAAATACTATGAACAACTATGTACCAACAAATCAGACAACCTGGATGAAATGAATAAATTCCTGGAAACACACAGTCTTCCAAAACGGAATCAGGAAGAAGCAGAAAACTAGAATAAACTGATGACAAGTGATAAAATCAAAACAGTAATCAAAAAACTCCCAGCAAACAAAAGTCCTAGACGAGATGGCTTCGCAGGTGAATTCTACCAAATATTCAAAACAAACAAACAACAAAAAAAAAAAACTAACATCTATTCTTCTTAAACTATTCCAAAATTTCAAGAGAAGAGAAGACTCCCGAGATGTTTTTACAAGGCCAGCATTATCTTAATTCCATATCCAGATAATGGAACAGAACATGGAGCCCAGAAATAAACCTACATCTTTATGGTGAATTAATATTTGACAAAGATGGCAAGAGCATACAATGGAGTAGAGAGTCTTTTCAATAAATGGTGCTCAGAAAATCTGATAGGTGCACGCAAAAATCTGAAACTAGACCACCAGTTTATACCATACACAAGAATAACTCAAAATGGATAAAGACAAATATAAGTCACAAAACCAAAAAATCCTAGAAGAAAACATAAGCAGTAAAATCTCAGACATCTCTCATAGCAATATTTTTGCTGATATGTCTCCTCAGAAAAGAAAATAATAAGCCCTGACTGGTGTGGCTTAGTGGGTTGGGCATTGTCCTGCAAACCAAAAGGTTGCTGGTTTGATTCCCAGTCAGGGTACATGCCTGCGTGGCAGGCCAGGTCCCCAGTTGGGGGGCGTGTGGGCAACCTATCAATGTTTCTCATGCTCATTGATGTTTCTGTCCCTCTCTTTCTCCATCCCTTCCCCTCTCTAAATATAAATAAATAGATAAAAATTTTAAAGGAAAAAACAAACAAATGGAACTACATCAAACTAAAAAGCTTTTTCCACAACAGAGGAAACCCACTGAAATTAGAGAACATATCTGCCAATAATATGTCTAATAAGGGGCTAATATCCAAAAAATATAAATAACTTATAAAACTTAACATCATGAAGATTACCCAATTAAAAAATGGGCAAAAGACCTGAATAGATGCTTCTCTAAAGAGGACATACAGATGGCCAACAGACATATGAAAAAATGCTCAATGTCATTAATCATCAGAGAAATGAAAATTAAAACCACAATGACATATTACATCACACCTTCCAGAATGGCTGCCATCAATAAATCAACAAACAACAAGTGTTGGTGAGGGTGTGGAGAAAATGGAAACCCTCATGCACTGTTGGTAGGAATGCAGACTGGTGCAGCCACTGTGGAAAAGAGAATGGAGTGTCTTCAAAAAATTAAAAATGAAACTACCTTTTGATCTAGTGATCCCACTTCTGGGAAAATATGCTAAGATTCCCAAAACACTTATTCAAAAGAATATATGCACCTCCATGTTTATTGCAGTGTTATTTACAATAACCAAGATATGGAAGCAACCCAAGTGACCATCAGTAGATGAGTGGATAAAAAAGCAGTAGTACAAACAATAAAGTAATTATTTAAAAAAATAAAAGAAAAAGAAAAAGAAAAAGAAAAAAATGTACTATAATTATATGCACTGCTAAGAAAAATAAAATAGCCGGTTAAAATATGAAAAAAAAAGCAGTAGTACACTTACACAATGGAATACTACATCACCATAAAAAGGAAGAAAATCTTACCTTTTGTGACAGCATGGATGGACCTAGAGATTATTATGCTAAGTGAAATAAGCCAGTCAGAGAAAGACAAATCCTATATGATTTCACTTATATGTGGAATCTAAGGAACATGATAAACTGATGAACAAAATAAAAACAGAGACATAGACACATGGAACACACTGACAGCCATCAGAGAGGAGGGAGTCGAGGAGACTGAATGAGCAAAGGTGAATGGATTAGCCAAAGAACATGTAACACATAGACACAGACAACAGTGTGGTGATAGCCAGAGGGAAGAGGGGTGAAGGTAGATGGGGGTAGAAAAAGGGAATAAATGGGGATGGAGAGAGACTTTGTTTGGGGTGATGGGTGCACAATGCAGTGTGCAGACAATGTTTTGTTGAGTTGTACACTTGAAACCTTTATGGTTTTGTGAACAATTGTCACCCCAATAAATTCAACTAATGGAAGGAAGGAAGGAGGGAAGGAAGGAAGGAAGGAAGGAGGGAAGGAAGGAGGGAAGGAAGGAAGGAAGGAAGGAAGGAAGGAAGGAAGGAAGGAAGGAAGGAAGGAAACGTCAGAAAATACTAATAAATGCAAGAGGTAACCATCCTAAGAGAGAGTTACTAGAATTGATCTGGGGACTGGAAATCAGAGGCTATTGTTTGTTGGGTGATTTATAGTACTAACTGACCTCATAAATGATATAAAGCTTATATTAACATTTAATCTAAAAAAAACTTAAAGGGAGAAAACTTGATAAACAAATCCCATTTTAAAGAAATATTTTGTACATCCTTCTTTCTGGACAGAGTAAGAATACAAATAAAGGAGTGGGAGAGAAAGAAGGTCATTTCTTATGGCTCCTCTACGTGCCAGGCTCTGTGGATGGCACTGTCACCTCCATTCCTCACAATGACCTGCGAGACATGTATGAGTTTTAAAGAGAGAACACTGAGTCTTGGGGAGAAAAAGTAACTTTCATCGCTATCCCGCTGCTTCATCTGTCTGCTTCCAAAGCCTTTGCATGGCCCTGTTGTCTCGCCTACCCTCGAGACTTGAGAGGAGGCCACCGAGAGGTCTCATGCTTGGGAAACTAACTGAGGAGGAGATTCTTTCTGCCTGAGAGAAAAAAAAAAAATTTAAGGCTTCATAGAGATTGTGGCTCTTGAGTTTCATACATACTGAAAGGGTATTGATTTCTTTGAGTTTTTACCTCTTGGTTGCGTAAGAGTCTCTCAAATACTAAGACCAACATGCCAGGTGAATATTATTTTCATGATCCCCATTTTACAAAAGAGAATGCTAAGGCTTTGAGCAATCAAGTCACTCATCTAAGTAGTAAAAGCAGGTCTTGAAATTAGATCTTCAGCTACCACTTCCTCTGCTTCTTCCATCTCACTCAGTGCTAATAAACACTTGCTGAACTGCACTGCACTGAAAATGAACTTGCACTCAATGTCTGCTCTATGGGTAGGAGGGAAGGAGTCTAGGACATTGCTGATAGCAGAAGGAAATGAGGTGGAAAGACAAATGGGGTTCCAGAGAATTCACAGTCAAGTGATGAAGGTTGGCTATATTACCATTGTTTCTCACTCACCCAAGCCCTTATGAAATCTGGAGCTACAAACTGACAAAAAAATAAAAGGCAATAGGTATTTCAAGGCAAGCAAAGTCCATCTGGGAGCAGGACAGTCTGGCTATAAGCACTGAACCGAAGCCAAGAGAAAACAGAAAAAGTCTTCATCAGACAATCCACCCATTGAAACCCGAGCTGCCAAACCAGGGCTCCTTCTCTCTCTCCTGTTCCAATTAACAGCTATACTCCCAGGCACAGACATGCTGAATCACCCTCCAGTGCCCAGTTGAGGGCTCATGAGGTCATGTGCTCATCTGTCCTCTGCTCCCCTGGAGCTGTGTTACTGTCACAGGAGCAGATTTACTCCCAAACTGGAACTTTGTTATTTTAATGGATAGAAGTCAGCAGGTTCTTAAAGGAACTGCAAACCATCTGTTAACCCTTTCCTACCTCATCTCCAATAACTGTCATCAGAAAATAGCTCTGCGTATCTAAGAAGGACATTTTGGTCACAGCCCCTGAAGCCTCCAGCACCAAAAGGAATAGGTACTCAGAGTAGGTCAGTTGTCCAACTAGTATGATGTCAGATACAGCCAAATCTGAGAAGACAAACTTGATGTCTAAATCCCTAGCTCCACCACTTACTACCTGAGTATCCTTGTAAAGCCCTTTCAACTCTGTGGGTCTAGTACACAACATGTCAAACAGTCAAATCACAATGGCCCTGCAAGTGAATAAATGCACAAGGAGACCACACTGAGTGCTTGTCCACATCCGTGGTGTGCACAAAGTACTTGTTCTTCCTTTCTTGATTCACTTTTCTATTCAGATTATTCATCATTTCCTTTCTTTTACTTGTAGAAAATTTTCTGGGAATGGGAGGAATGATATCTGTTAACTCCTGGGTATAAGTGATCAACAGCTCAGCTTTTCTCCTTGATCAGAATATGACATATCTGGAGGAGGTTGGATGAATTTGAAAATACCTACCAAACTAAATATGTGTAACTTTAATGACACTCGGGTATCTGAACCTGTGGAGGAGAGATGAAGAAAAAGAGAGAGAAAGTCAAACTAAGATCTGGGAAAGGATAAATACAGGCTTTATCATCTCCATAACTTTGCCTTTGGATATAGCTATCTGCAAAACACACACACAAACATACACACACAACCGTAGAGTAAGTAGTGAAAAGTTTGTTAATTCAATGGAGAAATTCATCAGTTTTTTTTTAATGAAGAATTGTCCCTGGCTGGCGTGGCTCAGTGGATTGAGTGCTGGCTTGCAAACCAAAGGGTCACCAGTTCGATTCCCAGGCAGGGCACAAGCCTGGGTTGTTGGCCAGGTCCCCAGCTTGGAGCAGCATGAGAGGCAACCACATATTGATGTTTCTCTCTCTATATTTCTCCCTCCCTTTCCCTCTCTCTAAAAATAAATTTAAAACATCTTTTTTTAAAAAACAGAATTATTATTTTGCAGCTAACATTTATTGAGATCATACTGAATGCAAACACAGGGCTGTCTTAACAAATCCTCACTACTAGATTATTGTAACATCCATTTCAGAAATGAAGAGAGTGAGGTATATATACAGAGAAACATGTCTACTTAGGATATTTTAAAGTATACAATACAGTATTGTTAGCTATAGCCACTATGCCATATGGTAGATCTCTAGGGCTTTTTCAACTTATAAATTAAAACTTTATCCCCTTTGATTAATACCACCCCATTTTCTCCTTCCTCCACCCCCTGGAAACCATCATTCTACTAGATCTTATTTTAATGTTGACATGAAACCTCAGGAGCTTCCTGGGTGAAATCTGAAACTAGCCTCTCTACCTAGAGGGCAACTGAGGGACCCAAGAAAGAGATGGACCGCTCCAGATTGCTATGTGGCAGGCTTAGTAAGCAAGGGGACATCTTACAAGACTTGTCTTGGGCAGCCACAAGGTCTGTAGATCCTTGCCCTTGCCTGCCAGAATCTTAAGTTTATAGAGAGGCCTTAACTGGGCTCTTTCACACGTACTGCTTAGGTGGTCTCAATAACACCTTATGCTCTCAAGTCTACATCATTGGAATGGCTCCCAATGTGGGAATGGTGGGCAGAATGCACATTCCAAGGACAGGGGATGAGGAGCCTCCCATTGCCCTGGTCAAGCTCCAGGGTCAACCACGGTCACAACTTCTTGATGACCTCCTCCAATACTGAAGTGTTCTGATCACAACGAATTAATAATAATAACAAAGCAGACAGGAAGAAATTTTGGGAAGTGACAGATATGTTTATGGCATAGATTGTGGTGATTTCATCAATGTATACTTATCTTCAACCTCATCAAGTTATACACATTAAGTATGTTTAGTTTTGTACATCAATTATATCTTAATAAAGTGGTACAAAGAAGAAAGAAAGAAAGAATGTCCAAGGTCATGGAGTTTGTATGCAACAGAGCCCAAAATTCAAACCCAGATTGCCTGATTTCAAAGCAGCAATTTAAATTACCTCTGTTCTTCATTTCTGAATTTAGAACAATTGCATATCAAGAGGTGAGTTGAAAAAAAAAGTCATCATTTAAAGCAACAAACATACCAGGCAAACCTGCCTGAGACTCTCAATAAAAAAGGAAAAGAGAATGTTCTGGAAGCAACGAAAGAATAAAAGAGGACCATACAGAACCATCAAGAGACATTTTCTTTGCCACACTTGAGGAAGGTTTTCTTCATTCTCACACAGGAGATTGGTGTAACTAGTACGGCCACATTACATCATTTGTGGTTGTATCTATACCTCTTAATGCTAAGTGAACTGTATATTTAATGTAATCAATCTCAATAAACCCTTTTTGATAGAGTCATCATAAAGCCACAAGTTAAAAACCAAAGTGTTCAGGTATGGTTAAGGACATTATTGTGAAACAGCATCACCGTAAAGGAAGCAATGTACCCAACTGGGACTCCTGTTGAAATTCCACTGCACTGAACTTGCAGGCAGGTGAACCTCTCGCTCTTCCACTTAGTGACTGCTCACCACAGAAACACAGCTAATAACCCACGCTTCTAGCTTTCAGGACACATTATTTCTCTATTCTAACAAAACACCGGGTTTCGTGACCCACCCATCTGCTTCGAGCCATGTTCCCAAACATGTGGTTAGAGGGGAGAGCACACGTAGGACAAAATACAACTGCTGCCCGGGGGCCTGGGCTGAGGCGCTGTGCTCTACAATGGAGCATTGGTGGACAGGCACTAAAAACCATGTCTGGGAAACACTCTGCCCAGCTGGAAGTAATTTTTCCCATCAAAGAAGTGGAGCAAATACTAATATACACACAAACAAAGCACAGGACCCTCCATGGACAGTGGGTCAAGGGAAATGTGAAGGAGTCATCCCACAGTAATGAAGGAGTGAGCCAGGCACTCGAAGGAGTCAGTTAAAAAAGGCCTGGTGGTGAAAGTGAAGCTTGATTAATTGTGCATATTAGTTATTAATCCTTTTCCTCACATTAAGGAGAGTTATCAAAATGTTGACGATGAAAAAAGAGAATTGGACAGGACTGAAACAGAAATTGTTTTTTAGCCACTTATGGTTAAAAGTTTCCTACTTGAAAAGGAACAGAATTCCAGTCTATTGTTAGTACATATCACCATGTGTCACCCAGTTATTGGATGCATTCTGAGAAATGCTCCCTTAGGCAATTTTGTCGTCGTGTGAACACCACAAATACACTGACACAAACCTGGATGGTGTAGCCTACCACACACGTAAGAGCAATAGCCTATTGCTTCTGGGCTACAAACCTGAGCAGCATGTTACTATGCTAATTACTATAGGCAATTATAAGGTATTACACCACTACATCTCTAGGAGATAGGAATTTTTCATCTATATTATAATCTTACGGGACCACCATCATATATGCAGACCACCATTGCCTGAAACATTGTTAGACAGCGCATGACTGTATGTTGTTATGCTTGAGTTACCTGTCTACCAGAACATTTATAGTTCTAACTTTGTAGGCTGGTTTAAGTCATCTGAATTAATTATACTGCTTCCTTTAAAGCCTTGCAAATGAAAGCACTAGTTATAGCCGTTGATGTAGCTATGCGGATGCAGATATAGCTATAGATATAGCCAACATAGAAATAGAGAGATAGATTATAGATATGGTATAGATATATAGATGGAGATGGAGAGAGAGAGGGAGAGAATGTCCGACTTACCACCCCCCCCAAGGAAAATTCTAGAGCCCAGAGGTAAAGCTAGGAAGCAGAACACCTTGTGCACTACTGACCGACAAAGTTTTGGGGGGTCGGAGTTTGCTCTCAACCTCACAGGCACATATGCAAAGCGCCACCACCCACCAGAGAACTGAGGGAAAGAGACAGAGGCCTGTGACCCAGAGCCAGTCCGCAGATCTCACCACAGCCCTTCTTCACCCCTTATTGTCCACCTCCGAACACACGAATTCCCAACGAAATACACCGCAAACCCACTCTTGGACTCAGATTGCTGAGCAACTATAGGTTACTTTTGTCCATCTAGTGTTAAACCTGTATCACTCTCCCTTACAAGCCCCCGAGAACATGTCTAAATTAAACTGTTTCATCATTAAAACTATTTCATGGAAGTCTTACAGAAGCTATTTCTCACCTTGTGCAGGCCCTTTCCTAAGCTCATGGAGAAAGAACGGGTATCCGGTAAGTGATAATGCTGGGAAGCCCAGTTAAGTATAAAACCCTTTAGATGGGTTCCATACAGCTCACTTATTACTACAACTCCAACCCAAATTTACACGGCAAAGAGAGCATAATAATTTATTTACTCCTTCATCACAGTGTAGTAATAAAAGTAGCTTAAATGCCAAGCAGAAAAAACAATTCGGTAAATACATGCAAAACACGAAGGTGTTAGAACCACGTGTCGTGGGACACCAGTTCCGAGAACGGCCTGCAACGCGTGGCCCGCTGCAGGCTGACAAGCCGGCACAGTCAGGTTCCGGGCTGCCGTGGACAGAGGCAGACTTCTTGATTTTCCTTAGCCCAGTGACTTCCAACTTACTTGGCCACAGAACACTGTTTGTTTGTTTGTTTGTTTGTTTGTTTGTTTGTTTATTACAGCATCCCTCATCTCTATGACTAGCATTCTATCCAATAATCTGTGGAACACTTATGAAATGATCAATATTGCAGCCACTGAAATATAGATTGTACAGACTATGTCGCAGCATAGATGGATGTCTGCTAGGACTGCCATAAAAAAATATCACAGAATGGATGGCTTAAATGACAGACATTTGTTTCCTCACAGTTCTGAGGCTGGAAGCCCAAAGCTGTCTTGGTTTTCAGTGAGGCCTGTCTCCTGGTTTGCAGACAGCCACCTTCTCACTGTGTTCTCACCTGGCCTTCCCGCCTCACCTGCTTATGCTTGAGAGAGAGAAATCTGTAGTGTCATTGCCTCCTCTACAAGGACATCAGTCTTATTATCAGGGCTCCACCCTTATGACATCATTTAACTATTATCATGTCCTTGAAGGCCTTATCTCCAAATACAGTCTCATTGAGGAGTAAGGCTTCAATGTGTGAATTTGGGGGAAACACAGTTCAGTACGTGACAAATTATATCCTTCTTTCTTAACATTACCTATGTGTGATATTGTGATTTATAACAAATATGTATTTGGTTATTGTCCATGGTTCCTGCATGGATCTCAAAACCCTTGGAATTTCCTGATGATAAAAGCAATGGGAGCATTTTCTGTTACAATATTTTGTCTGTTGTCCTCAGTTCCTGAAATAGCTTCAGAGCCATAAATGTGAAATGAGCATCTGATATTCATAACAAGCCCCTTTCCACTACAGCTGAGTTTATGTTAATGAGACGACTCTTGGAAATTCCTAAAGGTTGGGGGAGGTGGTTGCCAGGGGAACCAACCAGGAATAGAGGGCTAGAAGTCTCAGTCCCACCCTCTGATTTCCACACAGAGTAGAGGGGCTAGTGGTTGAATCTATTACCGATGGCCTATAAATCATGCCTCTGAAATGAGTCTCCATAAAAACCCAAAAGGAGAGCTTTGGAGATCCTTCAGGGCGGGAAACCAGAGCCCTTGCACAGGACACCGTGCTTGCTCAGCCCCAAACTCCAGGAGGACAGAAGCTCCTTTGTTCAGAACTTCACTCTGTTATTTCCTCATTTGTCCGTTGACTTGTATTCTTCAATGTCCTTTGTAATAAACTGGTAATCTAATGAGTAAATGGGTTTTCTGAGTTCTGTGTGCTTCTCTAACAAATCAATCAGGCCTAAGGAAAGGTCATGGTCAGAAGTACAGTTGACAACCTGTACTGGTTATTGGCATCTAAAGGGGACAGAACTGTGGAATTGGAACTTCAACCTGTGGTATTGGATGCTCTCTCCAGGTAGACAGTGTCAGAATTGATTTGAAATCAATAGCTGAAATTATCAGTAGGTGAGTGGATAGAAAAGCTGTAGTACATTTACACAATGGAATACTATTCAATTGTTAAAAAGAAGGAAATCTTACCTTACCATCCATGCTATTGCATGGATAGACCTAGAGAACATTATGATAAGTGAAATAAGCCAGTCAGAGTAAGGCACGTACCATATGATTTCACTTATATGTGGATTCTAATGAACAAAATAAGCAAACAAAACAAAAACAGACTCACAGACACAGAAAACAGACTGACAGCTGTTAGAGGGGTAGGGGTTAGGGCCGGGTAAAAAAGGTAAAGGGATTAACTAATAAAAAACTCACAGGCACAGACAATAGTATGGTGATTACCAGAGGAGAAGGGGAATGTGGGAAGGGAGAAGGGGGTAAAGGGGGGATAACGGTGAGAAAAAGAGACTTGACTTTGGATGGTGAACACACAATACAATATACAGATGATGTACTGTAAAATTGTACACCTGAAACCTATATAATTTTATCAACCAATGTCACCCCAATAAATTCAATTTAAAAACTTTTTAAAGAAAAAGAAATAAATAAAAGGAGTTCTCCTTCACATCATATGTCATCAGAGAAATGCATATTAAAACAACAATAAGCTTTTTAACTACACTTGTTGGAATTGCCAAAGTCTGAAACACGGACAATATCAAATGCTGGCAAGAATGGAGCAATAAGAATTCTCATTCATTGATGGCAGGAATGCAAAATGGTATAGGCACTTTGGAAAACAGTTTAACGGTTTGTTACAAAACTAAATATACATTTGCCATGTAATCTAGCAATCACATTCCTTAGTATTTATCCAAAGAAGTTGAAAAGTTATCTCTGCACAAAACCTGCACACAGGTTTTTATAGCAGTTTTATTTATAATTGCCAACACTTGCAACACTTGTAAGTGAGCAGGATGTCCTTCCGCAGGTGAATGGATGAACTGTGGTCCATCCAGACAATGGACTACATGCTAAAAAGAAATGAGCTTTTCAGCCATGAAACGACATGGACAAAACTTAAGTGCATATTAATAAGTGAAAGAAACAATCTGAAAATTTTACATACTGTATGATTTCAACTATATGACATTCTGAAAAAGCAAAACTATGGAGACGCAAAAAATATCTGTAATTGCCAAGGACTGGGGACAGGAGAAAAGAATGAATAGGTGAAGCACAGAGAATTTTTAGGGCGGGGAAACTACTCTATAATGTGAATACATGTCATTACACATTTGTCCAAACCCATAGAATGTGCAACACCGAGAGTAAACCCTAGTATAAACTATGAACTCTGTGTGATTACGTTGTACCAGGGCAGGTTCGTGTGTACCGCTCTGCTGGGAGGGGTTGGTCATGGGGGAGGCCGTGCCTCTGTGAGGACACTGGGTATGTGGGAAGTTTCTCTGTCCTCGCCTCTCAATCTTCCTATAAACCTAAACCTGCTCTTAAAAAAGTCTTTAAAAAAAGAGAAGTTATTCAGGTAGAAGGAAAATAAAACAGAAACTAAGATCTACCTTACTAAAGAAAAAGTGTTGGAGAAGGAATCCCTGAAGAGTCCCGCCCTTGAATGAACCCTTGTTCAGCCCACAAAACCTGTGTCTCCACACCAGAGCACAGGCGTGCTGGATGCTAGACTTAAATGCGGTGTTTTCCTAGAATGTTTTAAAGCACACCCCTTATTTTAGGTGGTCTCAATGGAAGTTTGATTGGAGATAATATAATGTAATCGATATCCAAAGGGAAACTGAAAACAGAAAGAATCATCAAAAACAGAAAAATGGGTAAACAAGAGAAGCTAAACGGAAACTATTGGACAAACAAATCCTGTGTAATGTCATATAACAATTACATGCTCAGAATTAAAACCAAAAATCTGTGGGGAAAAAAACTGAAGAAAGTCCAGAGAGATTGACTTCTCCAAGATCACACAGCTGGCAAATGACAAAATTGACGTTCAAATCCAGATCTTACTTCACATTGCTGTAAATTACATATAAATTATGAGAATCTGATTTTTCTCAAGCACACAATTAATAAACAGATCTTTTGTAATGTACAAGAACTACACAACAGAATGGTACTTTTGTGACCTTAAGGAATTTTTGCAGCTTCCCAAAGGATCTAATTCACATCCAGGAAAAGCTAATTAAAAAAAAAAAAAAAAAACAGGACACAGTCTGTGACAGTTGTTTCAAGCTGCTGTTCATTGAATTACAATAAGGAATCCACTTGCCAGCATGTTTCTTTCTAGAAAAGCTGAAAGCAGACTGGGGCTTTTTCACGGAGTCAGGTTCCTCACTCCTGGAATGGCTAAGTAAGCAGTAAGGCCTCAGAAAACAGACCCAGCTACCATCCCCCTGGGCATCCTCACGCTGATGAATCACAACAGCTGGATCCCACCAGCTGGAAGACATCCCTCCTTCCTCTGAACCGGCCTTGTGCTTAATGTCTATACCATTCATCTGATACCACACATGCCCTCTACTACATTGGTGGCAAGATTTTAAGTGCATTATTCTTGTTTGAAGTCTAAGCTATTTGAGGACAAGGACCTACACGTTGTCTTCCAAAACACCCAGCAGTTTACAGGGTGCCCAGCGGAGGCTCCACCAATGTTGGGTGAATGATTGTCTACTGATGAAAGGAAAGTTGTCCCAATAGTCAGGGGTGAAATTAGGCTAGAAGTGGTAGCTCGGAGGCATCTTAATGCGCTGTAACAAGGAGGGGAGGCTCAGGTTACAAGCACAAGAAGGAAAGCACACACAGGAAGAGGTCATCTGTTCCTCTGACATGCCACTTTCCAAAACTATAGTAACCTGACTAGTTATTCAGGTGTAAATATAACAATTGAGTTAGTACTCATCTGCAGAAGTCTACTTTTGCTTTGTTTTAGATGAGCCTATAGATATGGCTAGATTCATAGTTTTGCTTGAATTTGTCTGGTATTAGCACCAACTAATGATCAAAGATGTTTTATTGCATATGAGTGTTTACCAGCAAACAAAAGTGGCACTGAATTATCCACAGCACTGAATAATTTTGAAATATCTCATGTTTTATCCTGGACCAACTATGTTAACATTTGCAGTGATGGTGCAATGACAATGGTGGATAAAACCACTGATGACTTAAAGTAAATCAAGACAGTGGCACCAGCCCTAGCCTCGTGGCTCACTTGGTTGGAGCACCTTTCTGTACTCCAAAAAGATGCGGGTTCAATTCCCGGTCAGGACACATACCTAGGTTGAGGATTCAATCCCTAATCAGGGCATGAACAGAAGGCAACCAATAGATGTTTCTCTCTCTCTCCCTCTCTCTAAAATCAGTAAACATATTTTTGGGTGAGGATTAAAAAAGGTGGAACCAAATGCTACTCGTAGTCATATTCTTCAACCCCCATATACTTGTAAGGGGACAAAAATGTCAGTTTCTCTTGAGAATATCCTTGGTGAAGCAGGAGAAACAAAGTAGTAATGCTATTCAATTTTGACCTCAGAGTGCATGTCTTTAGCATATTCAGGGAGACAAAATGGCTTACCAGCACAAATTGAAGTACAATGGTTGTCTCAAGGAAAAGTACCTGTGCGATTGTCTGAGCTTGAGCTCAGCTACCTACACAGCTCATGGAGCACCATTTTTATCTGAAAAAAGGGACTAGCCATTATGCTGAACTTGTTTGGATTTGAGTACTTGGCAAACATTTTCTTGAAAATAAACAAAGGCAACTTGTCATTTAGAGAGAAACTGTCATCAATATTGGTGCCAATGGTAAAATTTGAACTTTCAAGAAAAATAATAATATTAGAAAACTTGTATCCACCATGAGCAATGGCAGATGAAACTTAGAGACATTTCTGATTAGTGATTAGTAAATGTGATTTTCTTTTTAATGAAAGAAATCAACAATTGGAAAATTTGCATGAATTGGTGAACCTATGTCTTCCAAATAACCAATGTCGAAGAGATATAGTTGCATGCATAAAGACTATTAAAATTCAACACAGACCAAAGATTTTAATTTCACAGAGCTCAAAAAGTTTAAAGGTTTCACATCCCATATTGCATTAACTGTAAAGAACTACCACTTGTTAAGCTTTGGTGAAGTATCAAGGAATAGTAACAGCTATCTAAAACAGCTAGTAAAACACTCCCTTTTTCAACCTCATATCTGTGTGAAGCTCCTACCAAGTATACTCTAAGCGAAACAGTGTACTGCAGCAGACTGAATGCAAGAGCAGGCATGAGATTGCCGCTGTCTTCTAAACAACAAAGGAAAGAGATTTGCAAAAGAAATCAAAAAGCCACTCTACAGATTCATTTTTTTTGAAAATATAGTCCTTTTTATTAAAATAGTTAAGATAACATAAGCTAATAAATATTTTAAATTTTTCTTCATTTTAATTTCTGCCTTAGTAAATATCAATAACTATATCCTGAATAAACAAAATTATTTAGGGTTACTCAAAAATTTGTATACAGTAAGGGATCAAAAAGCTTGAGAACTACTACTCTTGGCTATCAAGAATCAAAAGTGTATTTTAAACAGCATGCATCCTGGTCTTAAAGCTTACCAATGGAAGAGAAAGAAGAGAGAGAAAAAAAATAACCTCGTTCGACATTGTCCCCAGATTCTCAACAAGTTAGACAGAACAACTAGTTGGGACACTTGGATATATTTGCATATATATACTGTGTGCTGGGTGATAACATTCAATTTGTTCATTTCCTGACGTTTGATAACTGGTGTAGTTATGTATGAGAACTCTCGTCTTCCTGGGAGCTATATGCTGAAGCATTTGGATGCCGAGTGTCCTGATGTTTGCAGAGCACTTATGAATGGTATGAATGGTTTGAATGATTAAGCACAATGGTGGTGTGTTCCCAGTGAGAACACGATATGGAGATAGCGTAGCAAGATGATAGCCCTTGTAGAAATCTAGGTTGGAAATGCATAGCATTCATTACAGTTTTCAAAAGAGTATAGTGGGTTTTTCAAAATTTCTGTGAATTTCAAATTTTTCTAACAACAACAAAAAAAATGTACTTTAGAAAAGTGGTTTGCCACACTACACTCAGGGCTTGTCCTGACCTCCCTGGCCTCCTCCTGCAAAGGCAGAGTCCCTTTGCCACAGCCCAAGTGGGCTCCGGGAGGACTCATGGAGATGACATCAGCACATGCCCCCAGCCTCACACCTCCCAGGACACTCTGCTGAGGATGGGTTCTCTAACTTCCATAAAAGGTACACACAAAGGAGACTCCCAAAAACGAATTTATTTATATAAAATTGTGTATTTATTCTTACACGTTTAAATTTCAGTCACCTTCAAAGTACTCTCCATTTCATGCAATACTCCTATGGAGACATTTTTTCCACTGCACCAAATGGTTTTTGAACTCGTCAATTTTGATGCCTTTTAGTGCTTCTGCCATTTTTGGTTTCACCTCTTCCACATTGGCAAAATGTTTCCCTTTGAGGACTTTCTTCATCCTGGGAAACAAACAATAAAAAAGCCGCTTGGGGCAAAACCAGGTGAATAAGGAGGGTGGGGCACTAGGGTCATGCCATTTATGGTCAAAAATGGCTGAACGCTGGGCTCAGTGTGGGCAGGTGCACTCGTAAATCACCATCATTAAATGGGCAAACGCATTGGAAGAGTCTTCAAAAACAATTCACTGAAGCCAAGCCCAGCCTCTCACACCACCAGCTGGTACACTGCTACAGAGGGGTTCCTAGAACATTCACCTAGCAAGAGAAGCCTGTACCACAAGGAGCCCACAATCCAGAAGATAATTTTGGTTTTGGGGGGAATCCCCACTCGTACATTCATTGCATCCTTATCAAGCCTCCAACTCAGTCTTTCACATGTACAGGGTATTTTGCAATAAAACCCTATTCATTGGAGTACCCAAGTCATGGTTTTCACAAGCAATTCATGTGGAACCCCCAGAAATCTTCTTTGCAACATTTCTCTCCCAATCCTTCTGCTGACACAATTTTTTCTCAGTTTACTTTCCTGGTTTGGTAAGGTCAAGCTAAATCTGTCCAGGAAAACTGAAGCCCTACAAGGCTCTTCATTTACATCAGACCAGATTGTTCCAGTCTCTGCAAGGGGTATGAGAATTTGTACTGATCCCAGAAAATGTCCATGAAATCACTCTCACAATTAAATCCCTTTATGAATTTATTTTCCTTGCCATTTCTATCTCTTCTGTTAGAAAAGATTACAGTCATTCAAATTAGCCGGGGATCCAATTAATAGAAGCTTCAGTTCATTTCTTTCATTGAACAGACGTGTGAGGAGTGTTCTAGGAAATGTTTTGTTAGTTCTCTAGGATTACACAGCATTTCCTAGAATTAGGTGAATATTTATTAATAAGTTTAGGATTTGGATGGTTATGAATGCTTCACATTTTAAGTATGTATGGGGATAATTTAATTATGTAATGGGATTAAAAAATATTTTATTTTAGCCCTGCCCAGTGTGGCTTAGTTGGTTGGACATCATACTGCAATGCAAAAGGTCACCAGTTCGATCCCCAGTCACGGCAGGTGCCTGGGTGGGGCAAGTGTGAGAGACAACCAATTGATGTTTCTCTCTCACATCAATGTTTTGCTCCTTCTCTTGCTCCCTCCCTTCTAAATAAAATAAATAAAAAAAGTCTTCCTCTAAAACATAAATAAAATCTTTTTAAAAAAGAGAAGAAATACTTTATTTTAGATATTTATTTCCTGTTATGTAATATGATTTTGTCAACGTCATAACCTTTCTTAAAGTATACAAGTACTTGTATGTCCGGGACTGTCTGTATTTTCTTCTTCTAGCTTTATATTGGAGCCTACACAAAACTGATCCCCACATTCAGCAGAGTCCACAGCAGAAGGCAAACAGGACAAGTGGTGTTACCTCCAGGTGAAGGAGACGTTGGGCCGATTCACCACGGTCCAGGGATTCTCTGCCGTGAGGGCCGCCCCGTGCACTGTAGGGTGGTTAAGAGCGTCCCCAGTTTCTAACCATTCAATGCATAAACATTCTGTGACTTTCAACAACATGAAAATTTTTAGTCTAGACTACTCTGAGATTAAGGCCCTCTGAATCAGATGCCTGGATCAGACGGAGAGGCTTTATTGTTTTAGTGTGTTGACTGATAGAGATTAACGCGCGCGCGCACGCGCACGCACCTGTCCCAGGAGCTAATATTCTGCAAATAGAGCCATAAAGCGACCAGGAATAAATAACAGGATAGGCCCACAACAAAAAGTGCTTGTCAAACTAGGGTAGGGGCGGGATCTTTTGTGTGTTTTTCTTTCTGAGACCAGGGCAGGGGAGAAGGGTGAGGCAGTAGCAAGAGCACAGCGTGGTGGATTTGCGCAGTGGCGTGGAGAGTTCTCCCTCCAAACCTGGTGCGGAGGTGTCGCTGTGTTCCCGGTGCCTGTGGGTGTGTGCCCTGATTCCAAGGCTGGTGGCAAGAAGCCTCCACCTCATCAGGCAGCATGAGCACCGAGGTCCTGTCCCCGCTGTGTGACCTGGACATGGAGGTCATTGCTCTGGGTCTTCTGTAATATGCCAGCATCTCCTCCATCTAGTTTCACCTGGGAGCAATGATTATGGGTGGGGTTCCAGTGCATTTCCGTGGGGTGAGGAGCAGTTCTGACGACAGAGCAGGGGTTCCCCGCCCCTCCACAATTTTGCTGCCCCTAAAATTAGAGTTGCCCTGGGCAGGTGGCTCGGTTGGTTGGAGCATCATCCTGTGCACCAAAATATGGGTTCGATTCCGGGTCAGGACACATACCTAGGTTTCCGGTTCAATCCCTGATAAGAGCATGGACAGGAGGCAACCAATCTCTCTCTCTCTCTCCCCCACCCCTTCGCCTTCCCCTTCTCAAAACAATGAAAAAATGTCCCCAGGTGAGAATTTAAAAAACAAAACAAAACTAGATCTGAGTGGTCTTTGTTATGGTGTGACTAAGAGAACAGAAGTAACTCTCCTGCCCTAAACATGTCTGTACTCCATTCCTGAGAGCCTACCATTAGCTCCGCGTCCTAAGACCATCCACTAAATGCTATACTCTGAGAAAGATTAGAGTGCATGAGGATGTCTGACTCCTGGAGAGACCCTGAGCATCCCAGCCCTGGTCATCAGTGAAAGGGAGTGTGCAAGGCAGGAAGCAAGGGCTGGAGGCGAGAATGGGCTGGAATTCACTCTGCATGCTGAACAGCAGAGGAGGTGAGGTCTTCACCGCACTGCCCAGCACCCCATCAAAGCGCTCAGGTCCTTTCCTGAGGATGCAGTGTATTTGTGTGGATGGGAGACAGGAGAAAAGCACCACTGCCTTGAGACTTAAAGATGGGCACCCTACCTACACCCACTGCATGGCTCCTCGAGCTGCAGACCTTAGGCAGTCGCTGTGCCTTTGGTATGAAGTTCTTTCATCTTTAAAATGAGTGTGCAAGTTTATGTAAAACCTCGAGTCCCTTCAGGCTTGAATGTTGGACAACATTTGCATCCTGGTTCTCTGATGGCCTTACCCTCAACGCAGCAGCCTTGTCTGCTCCGTCCTCTCCCCTGCAGTCACAGCCTATGGCAGCAGGAACAGTGAGGGTTTCGCCTCTTTCCAGCCGTGTTGGTCTCTCTCCCCGACACGGTGAGCTCCTGGAGAGTAAGGGCCTTGCATTATCCCTTTGTTTCCCCGGAGCCTGGCCCAGCAGAGATTATGTATGCAATCAATGACTGCTGAAAAGACAAAGTATTAAGCTCTGCACTGGTATAAGATGTTATTTTTACCCTTTTCGCCCTAAATAGCCAGGGGCTGCCCTTGCCAAGGTCTTTCAAAGATAGTGTGGGAAACTCCAGAACTGAAAATCCAACCCTTGCAAAACCTGTTTTGTTGTTTCTCTTATAAAAGAACGTATTGCCTTTATTTTTTTTAAACCAAGAATGAAATAAAAGCTCTTTCTCGAGGCCCCAACTAGAATTCAGAGTAAAGGGAACTAAACTGGTTTGGGATGTCCCAAAATCAAACCACCAAACCAAGTTACACCAGTGATGAGGGAGGAGCTTAGCCCAGAATCAGCTCTCCCTTCCCCACAGTGGCCAGGACCACACCCAACCCTGGGCTTTCTGGCCCAGAATTCTCATTAGGCTTTTGTGACTCAGACTGCACCATAAACAATTGGTAAGGAAAGCTGCCCTTCAGGTAAATGGTATTTGAGTTTATGCAAAGCCAGCAGCTTTGGGCCCTGGTCCAGAGAAGGCTGAGCTGAAAGCTATCAACCTTCTTTGGTTCACCCATCATCAACCAGCCTCTGCCATGCAGCTGGTTTTAAATAATCCAGGGAATTTGTACAAGGTCATTTCCCAGGCAAAAGGAAAACAGCCAGGTGACTGACCAGCAGTGAACAAGAGCCATAATTAACAATAGCAGAGTCTTCAAGCATGAAGGTTTGGATGGAGTTCAGATAATCACTCAATGGTTGAAAGACATTCTCAAAACCTTGTGGGGCTCCAAATTTAGACCACTATTTGGCTGAGAACAAGTTGAATGAAGCAAGCTTTCTTGGATGGAAGCCACAGTTCCTATTCCAGGTTGGATCCTAAGACAGGCAAAAGATTTAAAAAAAAAAAAAAAAAAAAAAAGATAAACATTAGCAGGTAGGATTGAATGGCTGGGCTGAACAAAAGTTTGAGTTGATAAGTGACAAGACAGATGGAGAGAGGACTGACAGACAGGCAGCTAGACTCAGATGTAATAGAGAGATATATGTCTTTGGTTGTGTGGCAGGAAGCCATTCTGGAGTATCCTATGTTATGACAATGAGTTAACCTAACAGAAAGAGGAATTTGGATCAAGAACCTCTGCCATGGTTTAAAAAAAAAGATAGATAATAGACAGATGGAAGAGAGAGAGAGAGATCGGTGAAAGAGAGAGAGAGCGGTAGGTAAGAGAAAGAGAGAGACAGAGTTAAGAGAGAAAGAAAAAGAGATCATTCCATAGCTAACAGGCGCTTCTCCCTCCCAACCCCCACTTCCCCCAAAGCTAAGCACAGACCTGTCAGAGGCAGAGGGAGCAATCTGGTGGCCAACGGAGGTCAGCTGTAGTTCAAGACCCAGCTGTTGATCACACCCTTCCTAATCCTGATGCTCCTGCAGTTCATCTACGGCAGGGGTCCCCAAAGGAGCGGAAGCTGCTCACCATCTACTGAATGTGCCTGGTGATCCAACATTGGGGGAAATGCTTATTATAGCTGCATCTTCTCCTATTAACAGGAAGACTATAAAATTGTTATTAATAATCTCTCATTTTATAGTATTTTATAATGGAACATATACTTTTATATAGGCTATCTTTCTTGACCTAGCTAGCCATCTTAAGAAGCAAGCAGAGAAGCTTTATGTTGATGGCTGGTTGTTTAGCAGGTATTTCCCATTTAAAAGGCAAAAAGACAGAGTACTATGGAAAGTAAGTGCCTTGAGTAGGATCACACAGCTGGTGGGGCTAGAGCCCAGGTCCCCCATCCCAGAGGTCTGTTCCTTTGTCTGTCACCCTGTGCGTACGGCATTGGTGCCACAGGGCCTGCGAAAGCAGCTCTTGGAGATGTCTGACCTGGAAGCTGAGAACAGGAGGAGTCAATACAGGTATACATGTATTTTATTTTCCTATACGCCATTAGTGTGGATCAAATCACTTACTTTGCTGTGAAATCGGGGCTTCTTTTCCAATGATTTCCTCAGGACTAATACAGTGACATCTCATGGCAAGTATAAAGAAAGATACATATTCCGCCCTCACCTTCTGAATCGAAATCAACTGATGTCTAATAAGTGTCAACTATATGTCAGGTACCAATAGGTACCTTTTGTCATTGATCCCTGCGATGACCTCGAAATGTAGCTTTATTGTCCCCACTTCGCAGAAGAGGAAACTGAGATACACAGCGGGAAAGGAACCTGCTCAAGGCTGCACAGCACCAGGCAGCAGTGAATGGGAGCGAGCTTTGATAGAAACTGAGAGGGCAAAACTGTGTCCACCCGTGGCACTTCAGCAAGTGTACGCTCAAAGCTGGAGAACTAGAGAGGCATCTCCCAAAAGCTGGAAAGGAAGTCCCCAGTGCTCCCCGCCACCACCCCGTAGGAGGGTGTGACAAGACAGGCTGCCTTTGGGGCTTTTTATGCAAATGAGGACAAAGTGGCTGGTGATAGCTCACCTTGGGCATGGCCAGGGAGGAAGAGACCCAGGACAAAGGGAGGAGAGCATGGCGAGACAACCAGCCAGCACAGGCTGGGTTTTAGAAAGAAGTTTGGGGAAATATTTCTTTAATTTTTTTTAAATTTTTTATTTTTTTCAATTATAGTTTACATTCACTATTATTTTGTATTAGTTTCAGGTGTGCGACATAGTAGTTAGACAATATACTTCACAAAGTGCCCCCCCTTTATTTTCAGTACCCACCTAACACCACACATAGCTATTACAATATGAGTTCACTTATATGTGGAATCTAAAGAACAACATAAATGAACAAACCAAATAGGAAGAAACTCATTGACACAGAGAACAGACTGATGATCGCCAGAGGGGTGGGGAGTTGGGAGCCTTAGTGAAAAAGAGGAAGGGATTAAGAAGTACAAATTGGCAGTTACAAAATAGCCATGGGATGTAAAAAACAGCATAGGAGGGATAATCAATAACATTGGGAAATTTTGAGAGGGAAGTGTGAGATTAAAGACAGCTGCGTGCTGTGGGTCAGGGCAAGCGCAAGAAGAAATGCCTAGTGCCCTGTGAGGCAGTACAGTCTGTTGGTGCCTCGCTGCCACGGTTCAAATCCTGGCCCCCACACTTACACCACAGGAAATCATGAGCAAGTTGTTTAACCTCGTTCAGCCTCAGAATAATAATGAAAGGAGTCACGGTGAAAATTAAGTGAGACCAATCTGTGTAAAGCAAGCACTCTTGGCATGTAAGCACTTGGCAGCAGGGGACACTACTGTCACCTCTGGGAACTGTTTGAGAGAGTTTGGCAATGATGTAAACTACACTTTAATGCTTTCTTAGACTTGGGCCTTGTGTTTCCTCAGAATGTGTCATCATGGAGAAAGGATCAGAGGAGAGTTGCTATTTTAAACAGGATGGTCTGAGAAGGGTCAGAATCAAACAAAGACGCAAATGAAGTGAAGGAGACAGTTATGCCAACAACTTAGGGGAACGTAAAGCAGATGGAACATCTGTGTTCAGTGGTCCTTATGCATGTTCAAGGACCAGCAGGAAGGCGTTGTTAGTAGAGAAGGGAGTGAGAAGAAGGGGAGCAAATGAGGTTGATCAATGGCCACGTAGGGGATCAACTAACACCCTGTACACGGCCTTGCCAATGCAATGGGAAGACAGACACTGGAGGGTTTTGAGTGAGACGCGGCACTTCTTTCTCATTTTAAATCCCTCACTCTGGTAGCTGTGCACATGAAGGAGCGGAACAGAAGCAAGGAAAACAGGTAAGAGACTACTGAGTCTATGGGCAAAGATGGTCCAGGCACAGACCAAGGCAGGCCATGGGATTGGAGATTTGTGTTCAGATTTGGAATCATTTTTAAGGAAAGGCCAACAGAGTCTATTAATGGTTTGGCTCCGGCATATACATGAAAATGGAAGGAACGGATGGCTCCTGAGATGTGGGCCTGAGAAATTAACTGGGTATCACTACCTTTCATTTCTATAATCATTCCCTAGTTGTTTCCAGAATGTTTGGTATTCTGAGACAATGGTGCAATAAATATCCTTATACATTGACCTTTAAAAACTAATAATTATTTCTGAGAAATCGATTCTTAGAACTGGGCTTTCTGAATCTACAGGTAGCACATTTTGTGTTTTTAAGATAAGATTGTCAATTTCTTTCCTTTTTTTAAATATATTTTATTGATTATGCTATTACAGTTGTCCCATTTTCCCCCTTTCTTCCCGTCCATCCCCCTACTCCCTCATTCCCCACCCTTTAGTTTTTGTCCATGGATCATACACATAAGTTCTTTGGCTTCTACATTTCCTATACTATCCTTAACCTCTCCCTGTCTGTTTTCTACCTACCATTTATGCTACTTATTCTCTGCCCCTACCCCCCTACCCCTACCACTCCCCTGTTGATATCCCTCCATGTCTTATATAAATCCCTTTAACATTTCATACAGTAAAGGCTGGGTGATGATGAACTCCTTGAACTTGACCTTATCTGAGAAGCACTTTATCTGCCCTTCCATTCTAAATGATAGCTTTGCTGGATAGAGTATTCTTGAATGTAGGTCCTTGCTTTTCATGACTTGGAATACTTCTCTCCAGCCCCTTCTTGCTTGGAAGGTCTCCTTTGAGAAATCTGCTGACAGTCTTATGGGAATTCCTTTGTAGGTAACTGCCTCCTTTTCTCTTGCTGCTTCTAAGATTCTCTCCTTATTTTTAATCTTGGGTAATTTAATTATGATGTGCCTTGGTGTGTTCCTCTTTGGGTCCAACTTCTTTGGGACTGTCCGAGCTTCCTGGACTTCCCAAAAGTCTATTTCCTTCACCAGCTTGGGGAAGTTCTCCATCATTATTTGTTCAAATAAGTTTTCAATCCCTTGGTCTTCCTCTTCTCCTTCTGGCACCCCTATGACATGGATGTTGGGACGTTTAAGGGTATCCTGGAGCTTCCTGAGCCTCTCCTCAGTTTTTTGAATTATTATTTCTTCCTTCTTTTCTAGATGGGTGTTTTTTTCTTTCTGCTGGTGCACTCCATTGATCTGAGTCCCAGTTTCCTTCTCATCCCTATTGGTTCCCTGCAGATTTCTCCTCATTTTCTTTATATTATCCTTCACTTATTCAACTAATTTCAACCATTTTTCTTCCAATCCTGTGAGCATCCTAATTACCAGTGTTTTGAACTGTGCATCTGATAAGTTGGCTATCTCTTGATCACTTAGTTGTGGTTTTTCTGCAACTTTGATCTGTTCTTTCATTTGGGCCATTTTTTTTTTTCTCAGTGCACCTGTTACTTTAAGGGGCAGAGCCTTAGATGTTCACCAGGGCGGGGTAACCCACGTCATTGTGTTGTGACGCAGCCTGTGGGGGGCGGGTCCTGAGAGAACAATGGCACTTGCTCCAGTCTCCACACCCACACTGCTACCCACAAGCAAGTTGGGCCCTTCTTTGCTGGCTCCGGGGTCGGTGAACGGGCCTGCACATTCCGAGTCCCTGTGGGTCTCCCCAACAAACTCTCCTATGAGGCCGGGAGTTCCTCCCACTGCCGCCTCAACCGCCACAGGTGTTTTCAATTGGTGGTTTGAGGTTTTATTTCACACATTGACGGGATTCTCGGTCTGCTCTGCTCCCTGCTTTTCCTCCCGGTTTGTCTGCACGAGAATGAGGACCTGCCTGGTCCACCAGTCTCAGCCCCGCTGGATCCGAGTGGGCCAGGCTCTGGCCACGTTTTGGTCAGGCGCGCCCGCCGCGGACCTCTCCGGGCAGCTGCAGCGTTGCTGGTACCACTCCGTAAACTGCGGTCTTGCCGCGCACTCTCGCCTGGCTCCGCCCCACTTACCGGTCTGGATGAACGTGTCTTCCTTAACTCCTTGGTTGTCGGACTTCCTCTCAGTTCGATTTTCTGTCAGATCTGGCTGTTTTTGTTTATTTAAATTGCTGTTTTTCCTTGTTTGGTTGTATGAGGAGGCACGACATGTCTACCTACACCTCCATCTTGCTGGAAGTCTCAATTTCTTTCTAGAGAGCTTGTAATCGACTCTAATCCCAACAACTATGTGTGATTCGACTGGTGTCCCCACTGTTCTGTCAGCAATGGACTTTTTAATAGTTTAAATAAATCTTTCAGTTTTCCAATCTGATGGGTAAAATCCAGTATTTCAATATCTTTTTGTTTTCCCCTAACTCCTGGTTGGGGTATGTGTCCTTCTACATACTATTGACAAATTGTATCTCTTTTTCTATTGTTTGTTCGTAAATTCTATGTTATTAGGTGATTTTTCTCATCAAG
>PVJI01006408.1:0-86784 GCA_004026765.1 Micronycteris hirsuta
TAGAAAACCTTGTCTTGTTCCTAATCTTAGTGGGAAAGATTTTAGTTTTTGTCCATTGAGTATAATGTTGGCTATAGGTTCCTCATATATGGCCTTTATTATGTTGAGAAATGCTCCCTCTATTTCCACTTTGCTAAGTGTTTTTTATCATAAATGGATGCTGTACCTTATCAAATACTTTTTCTGCATCTATTGATGTGATCATGTGATTTTTGTCTTTGTTTTTGTTTATATGATGTATTACATTATTATTTTGCGAATATTGTACCATCCTTGCATCCCTGGGATGAATTCCATTGGTCATGGAGTATGATCTTTTTAATGTATTGCTGGATGTGGTTCGCCAATATTTTGTTGAGGATTTTAGCGTCTATGTTCATCAGCGATATTGGCCTGAAGTTTTCTTTCTTTGTTGTGTCTTTATCTGCTTTTGAGATTAGGATGATGCTGGCTTCATTAAAAGAGTTTGGGAGTTTTCCCTCCTTTTGGATTTTTTGGAATAGTCCATGAAGGATAGGGGTTAGTTCTTCCTTAAATGCTGTTTAAAATTTTCCTGTGAAACCATCTGGTCCAGGGCTTTTGTGTGTTGGGAGTTTTTTGATTACTGCTTCAGTTTCATCTGCTGTTATTCGTCAGTTCAGGCTTTCTGCTTCTTCATTGAGTTTTGGAAGACTATATTTTTCTAAAAATGTGCCCATTTCACCTAGGTTTTCATATTTCTTGGCATACAGTTCTTTATAGTAGTGTCTTAAAATCCTTTGTATTTCTGTGGCATCAGTTGTCATATCTCCTCTTTCATTTCTGGTTGAGTTTATTTGGGTCCTCTCTCTTTTCTTCTTGATGAGCTTGCTTAAAGGCTTGTTGATTTTGTGTATCTTTTCGAAGAACCAGCTCCTGGATTCATTGATCCTTAGAATTGTCCTTTAGTCTCTATGTCATTTAATTCTGCTCTGATCTTGGTTATTTCCTTCCTTCTACTTGCTCTGGGTTGTCTTTGTTGTTGTTCTTCGAGTTCTTGTAGGCATAGGGTTAGATTGTTTGTGTAAACTGTTTCTGTTTTTTTTAGGTAGGCCTGTATTGCTATGAACTTCCCTCTCAGGACTGCCTTCGCTGAGTTCCATAAGTTTTGGGTTGTTGTAAATTCATTTTCATTTGTATCGAGAAACTTTTTGATTTCTTCCCTAATCTTGTCCTTGACCCATCGTTGTTTAATAGCATGCTATTCAATCTCCATGATTTTGAGTGTTTTGGCGTTTTTTTCCTTGGGGTTGGTTTCTAATTTCAGTCCCTTGTGGTCAGAGAAAATACTTGATATGATTTCAATTTTCTTGAATTTTTTGAGGCTTGTTTTGTGTCCTATCATATGTTCTATCTTTGAAAACGTTGCATGTGCATTTGAAAAGAATGTGTATTTTGCTTCTTTGGGGTGCAAGGCTCTCTATATATCAGTTAAGTCCATTTCTTCTAGGGTATTGTTCAATGCCACAATATCTTTGTTGATATTTTGTTTGGAAGATCTGTCCATTTTTGACAGTGGGGTGTTAGAATCCCCTACTATAATTGTGTTGCTGTCCATATCTTTCTTGAAATCCTCCAAGATTTTCTTTATGTATTTGGGTGCTCCTATGTTGGGTGCATATATATTTACAATATTTATGTCTTCTTGGTGGATTCTTCCCTTGAATATTATGAAGTGTCCTCCTAGGTGTCTCTTTATGGCCCTTTTTTTGAAGTCTATTTTGTCTGATTTGAGTATTGCTACCCCAGCTTTTTTTTTCCTGTCCATTTGCTTGGAAAACTTCTTTCCAGCCCTTCACTCTTAATCTGAGTAGGTCTTTTGTCCTGAGGTGGGTCTCTTGTAGGCAGCATATGTGTGGGTCGTGCTTTCTTATCCATTCCGCTATTCTATGTCTTTTGATTGGAGCATTTAATCCATTTATGTTTAAGGTTATTATTGATAGGTACTAATTTTCCATCATTACTTTTTCAAACACATTTTCTATCCCTTGCTCTTCTTCTTCTCCTTCTGGTATCCCTATAATACGGATATTATTACATTTCATGTTGTCCTGCATTTCCCTCAATACCTCTTCATTCTTTCTGGGTCTCTTTTCCTGTTCCTGCTCTTTTTGGGTGTTTTTTTCTACCTTGTCTTCCATCTCACTGATCCGATAATCTGCTTAATCGAGCCTGCTTTCGATTCCTTCTATTGTGTTCTTCAGTTCAGATATTGTATTCTTCATTTCCTCTTGGCCCTTGTGGATAGTTTCTATTTCCTTTTTCATGTTGACATAGTTTTCAGTGAGTTCTTTATAGTTTCCCTGTAGTCTCTGGAAATTCTCTGCAAGCTCATCAAGCTTCTTGAACTTCCTGATAACTAATGCTTTGAACTCAATATCTGATAGTTGGCTTGCCTCTGTTTCATTTGTCATTCTTTCTGGTGCTTCCTCCTTTCCTTACATTTGGGAATTGTTTCTTTGTCTTCCTATTGTTTGTGAGACTCTCTTGCTAGCCTCTGTTTCTTAAATTGATCTGTCAAGCAGTCTGGAGTAGCGAAGTTAATTTTGTCTCACTGTCTCTGTTTTTTGGCCTGACCCCTGTCCAGGACTGACTCTGGTCTATTCAGAGCTCCAGGTTTTAATGTCTCACCTGTAGGTAAAGAAGAGAGGGGCTGGCAGGGGGAAGAAAAGGAGTGAAGGAAGAGAGAAAGGACACTATAAGGAAAGGAAGGGAGGAAGGAGGAATAAAGTAGAAAGAAGGAAAGAATGGAAGGATGAATAAAAAGAAAAAAAATATTTTTTGTAAATTAAAATAATACAAAACAAAACAAAAAAGTAAAAAAAAAAATAAGAAATATGAGGAAGAGGGGACTAGGAATTCTAAAGGAAAGGGAGGAAAAAGGAATTAAAGGATAGTGAAGGGCAGAGAGGAAGAAGTGAAAAAAGAAACAACCAACCAACCAAACAAAAAAAAACCTTCTGCTTTCTGGTTTTAAAGGTGTCCAGCCAGGCTGCGTCAGGGTGGGAAGATAGTTTCGCTTTTCTCCCTTCTTGAGATGCACTCTTCGCTGTTGTCCAGCCACCAGCCAAGTTCCTAGGTGTGGTTCAGGGTCCAAACTGGGTCTTTTGTTGTGCTGTTTTTGATGTCCACCTATTAGGGGTAACTCTCCCACCGCCTATTTTCTCTTTGCTCGTCTAGATAATAGGTTCTCTCAGCGCCCTTTGTGAATAGTTTGGCCCCCACTCTGAGTCAAGAGTTTGTGCTGTCTGCAGCTCCAGTCTGCTGCTCCCCTCAACAGGGTGCTTCTGCCTTATTCCTACAAAGCCAATTGGCCCTGCAGGGCTACATGCACAGGGGCTGCGTGGCAAGGGCTTTGTCCCCAGCTGTCGTGGTGAGCTCTGCGCACCTGTGTTCACTTTCCTCTTTGTCCCTGGATTGTGTACCAGTGAGCCCCAACCGAGGGTCCCGGTTGTGCACTGTCCCTGGTATTTTGAAACTGTGCACGAGTGGTCCACAGATCACTGGGTGCCCACAGACCCTAGTTCCCCTTGTTTGGTTTCGCAAGTCACGCCTGGCCCCGGAGCCGCTGGTTGCAAGCTGTTCCCAATTCTTCTGGAGTGGCCAGGGACAGGCCTCTGTCCCAGGGTTCATATAATCTCCAATTCCCCTTGATGGAAGCGCCAGCTTCCACTGGCTGAGGGCCTTTTGTGCACTCACTCCAGTGCTTCAGGCAGACTGCCCTGGGCCTCCGATCTCAGGTGCACACTGACCTCAGGACTGTTGGGGGCGGGGCCTCTCCAAATAGCCACAGAGCACCTCCTTTTTTTTCCTATTTTTCCTTTCTGAAAAATTCTTCCTATTTATGCCCGCCAGTCCAAACAAGCATCAGGTCACTCACACATCCCAATCTGGCTCCCTCCCAAGAATCTTGCATCTGATCTGGCAGCTGCCGGGTCTGGGACTAGAGCCCACCCTACTCCCCAAGCTGGTCCTGAGGAACCTTATCAATCCGAAGCACTCTGCTTACCGTCCGAACATTCAATTTCCCCTGTAATCTTGGTCACCAATCATCATATGTGCTGGAATACCGTTGGGTTTTCGCCCTGTTCCTCAGAAAATCAACCAGTGGGCAGGAGGAAGTGGACTCTGTTCCCCGTATCTCGCCGCCATTCTCCTCTCTTGAACCTTTGTTTTTAAAAGTGAAATTGCATTATTTTAGTGAGTTCCCAACCCCTGTTGGAATATTAGTAGAAGAAGAGGGAAATATACAAATTTTGAATAGCCAACAGGAGTGAATGATGGTTAGCTAGGCAATATTTTTTATCATCCAAATGCTGACACTTATTCTAGGAACATATGTTTAACTGTGTGGGGTATCAGTTGTAAACAGGGCCTCTCTTTAGATAACCAGGACATATGGTCATCCTAACTAAAGAGGACATTTTCAAAATGTTTGGCTGCTAGTTTAACATACAAATCTTCTTCTTGATTTTAGGAAATTGTACCTCCCTCATGGAACAAAAGAGGGAAAATTCTGCCATTTCCAACCTTTTCTTAATCCAGACAAAGCCAAATATGCTTCATGAACACTGGGGAGGGATACAAATTCAAAAGGACAGCAATAATGGTTTTTCAATGACTGTCATAGTATATAATGATGATGGCCATGGTCCTAGACCATTTTATTTTCTTCTGAAGAGTTATTGAACAATTATTATGTATTTTAAATATGTTAATTAATTCTTATTTTAGGGATCTGAATACTGGGGCACAGAGATAAATTAATTGCCCAAGGTAACAGATCGTGTAAGAAGTAGAGCTGGGGTTCAAAACCAGGCAGTCTGGCTTCTGAGCACATATTCAGAAGCAGTATAAGAAAATGACTTTGTTTCTCCTCCCTTGTTTCTTGACCAGTTTCAGGGTTTTCCATCTCTTTCTGCAATCTATCCCATAACTTCCTAACTAATTCTTTTTTCTGATTTAAATTTTTGTTTATGTTATTTGCAACCAAAGATCTCAACTGATATTATTACTATCACACACTATCATTCCTTTTCTTTGCTATAGTTGTAGTGACAAACAGACTTTAAGAGAATTTATCTTGACAACACTCTCAATAAAAATCAGAAATTATCATGTAAGTATACAATTTTTTTAATAACTTTGCAAACTCTGGTAATGGCAAAACATTTGAAATGCCCTTAATATATTTTTTGATTAATTCAGTCATTATTCAATTTAAACACTTGAAAAAATTATATTAAAAACAAAAATATTAGCCTTCAGGGTAACTTTTATTTTATAACACTAAATAGTAATACTTTCTATTTATTCAAAGAACTTTCAACTTCCTTTACAGAGATGACTCTTCCCAATGTTCATACAGGTAAAATTTAAGAAAGCTTGGGTTAAAACAGAGGTATCCTGCCACTCAAAATATTATTCTACTTTGAAAAATTCAAAAAAAGTAGGTGAGGAGTCTTGATTTGAACTTTAAAGTCAAAGGGCTGAAGCTGAAAATCTATTCATTATTCCATTTTTATCTTCCCTGTTGTGAACAGTTGTTATAATTTCATCCAACAAGGGGCTCTGATCTGATGTTTTATATTGAATACCTTTTTCAAGAAATCTGTAAAATAATAATGATCATCTATTGATCACTTCCTTTGTATTGACAGTTGTGAAAGTTATTTTATATATTTTCTATTTTATTTCAACAATGAATATATGATGTAGATATGGACTTGACTATGAAGAAAATGAAACTGAAATGGTTGAGTAACTTGCTCAAAATAATGCAGGAAATAAGTAGAACCAGAAGCAAATCTCATTAATATCCATCTGCAAAATCTGTATGCTTAACTATCAGTATTGTGCTATTTTGCCTCTCGCTGTTATACTTACATTTTGTTAAATTCTAATTCTATGACTCATTTATACAAAAGTGTATGGGCATGCACAAGGATATGTACTCTATAAATGGCAAATATGTATGTATATCTGTGTTCATATGTATACTTGTAGTGCTATAACCTATAAAATGAATGCTATACTCACTGGTGAAAGTAGACATGAAAGTAAATGGTATATCCCATAGTCAGACTCTAGCCTAGTCATTGTGACACATATTAGATACATTGCTGTTCATTACAACCATGAATGACAGGATTGATTGTCCCCTTTTTCCAGATCAATACACGGAGTATAGGGAATTAAGGTAATTTACCTTAGTTGACATAGCTAATAATTTGAAGATAAGAAATCTAAGCCAGGGCCTGTTCATTTCAAAGCTCGTGCATTTTCCATGATAATTCACTGACTAGGTATTCTTTATCTTGCTATCCAAACACCAAAAATTTATTTTAACTAAAGGAAAGTATTCTATATTTCAAATTTCCAAATACAATGGGATTTTAAAGCCAAATTTAATAGAATATTCTTGTATATTCTCCTCAGTTCCCTGGAATAAAAAACTCAGTGAAATGTAAAAGTTGCAGATGGGCACTGGCCACTGAAATGTATTTCTCTTCCTGGTCTCAGTGAAGAAAACCAAAAATGCATAATAATGTAAAGACTGGAAGGCCATTCCTAAAGCATTTATTTAATCTGTATTACTATAAATCAGTTTTCAAAAGACTATTTCTTTGTTTATGAATCACAGGGAAAAACACGCTAAGCTACTAGCATTAACATTTTATAATAAATAGTTTATTATTTATTTTAAATCCTAAGACAAATAAATATTTCTAAATAAAATAATGTTTCATTTACTTAGCTGATGAAGAGTTTTTGTTTTTTTTTTCAAAATTATTAACTTCTTTCAGTTAAGAAACTATATCAAAAATACATCTTTATTTCTGGTACATGTTTTGTAATCTCAATTTTACATAGTAAGAGTGAGGTCCTTATCAAATAAACTTAGAGAGTTGTCATATTTGTTATTTATTATTGCCAGATTCACTTCTACTCTGAAGATTTCTAGTAAGTATTTTATAAACAAATTCCTCAATCATAGAATTTCTAATACATTAGAAGAATGAAAGAAAATTTAATGAATTATCAATTAATAAAAATGTGATCAACCTGCTCTCTATTAGCCTGTTTGCATTTTACTGGAGGGATTAAGCAGAAAGATAAAACAGAGAGAAAACTCACAGTCACAGAAAAGAGAATGGTGATTGCTAGGCGTGAGGAGCATACAGGGGGGAAGGTGATAGAAGGAGACTTGACTTGGGGTGGTAAACTCACACTACAGTGCACAAATGATGTGTTGTGGAATTGAGCACCTGAAACCTATATAATTTTGTTAACCAGAGTCACCCCAATAAATTTAATAAAAAAGGAAAATATGTGATCAAGCCATTTTTCTCCTGAAAAAGTATTATGAATATGTTTTGATACCATTATTATAGATCTTTCTCTCCTTGAGTTTTTCTTTGGCCAATTTTGGGGGTCTGAAATACTTGTGGATATTTGGCAAGAGTGGTACGTACAACCATTCATTTATTTAACAAATACTTTGTATTTTGTTGAGGGCTTCCTTTGCTGTGTAAATTTTTTTTTTTTAGTTTGATATAGTCCTATTTCTTTATTTTTTCTTTTGTTTCCTTTGCTTTTTATTTTAAATCAGTAAAAATATTGCTATGAACAATGTCTAAGATTTTACTGCCTATGTTTTCTTTTATGATTTTTATGGTTTGGGGTCTAATATTTATTCTTTAACATCTAATAACATCTTTATTCATTTTGAATTTATTCTTGTGAGTAGAGTAAGAAGGTGGTCTAGTTTCATTTTTCTGCATGTTTCTGTCCAATTTTTCCAACACCATTTATTGAATAAACTATATTTAGCCCATTGCTTGTGCTTGCTTCCTCTGTTGAATATTAATTGACTATAAAAGTATAGGTTTATTTCTGGGCCTTCATTCTGTTCCATTGATCTACATATTTGTTTTTCTGCCAACACCATGCTGATTTGTTTACTATGCCCACGAAATGGGAGAACATATTCACCAATACATTTGATAAGGGGTTAATATACAAAATTTATAAAGAACTTTCAAAGTTCAACACCAAAACAATAAACAATGCAAATTTTTAAAAAAATGGGTAAAGAACCTGAATAGACATTTCTCCAAAGAGGACATGCAGATGGCTATTAGACATATGAAAAATGCTCAAGATCGCTAATCATCAGAGAAATGCAAAGTAAAAAATCTCACATTTGTCAGAATGGCTATCATCTATAACTCAACAAACAATAGGTGTTGGCAAGGTTGTGGAAAAAGGGGAAACCTTTTGCACTGTTGGTGGGAATGTAATGGGTGAAACCACTATCTAAAGCAGTATGGAATTTCCTCAAAAATTAAAAAAACATGGATCTTCCTTTTTACCCAGTGATCACACTTCTTGAAATTTATCCGAAGGAGCCCAAAATACTAATTCAAAAGAACATAAGCACCCCTATGTTCATTGTAGCATTATTTGTTGTTGTTGTTGTTCAAGTACAGTTGTCTCCATTTCCCCCCTCCATTGTCCCCAACCCAGCCATCCCCACCTTCCACCCTTGTTCCTAAGCCCCTTTGTTTTTGTCCATGCGTCCTTTATACATGTTCCTGTCAACTCTTCCCCCTTTCCCCCATTATCCCTTCCCACCTCCCCTCTGGTTACTGTCAGTTTGTTCTTAATTTCAAGGTATCTGGTTATATTTTGCTTGCTTGTTTATTTTGTTGATTAGGTTCCACTTATAGGTGACAAGATCTGGAAGCAGCCTAAGTGTGCATCAATAGATGAGGGAATAAAACAACTGTGGGATATTTACATAATGGAATACTAGTCAGCTGTAAAAAAGAAAAATACCCTTTTTGAGAACATGGATGAACCTAGAGAACATTATGCTAATTGAAATCAGTCAGAGAAAGTCAAATATCATATGATTTCACTCATATGTAGAATCTAATGAACAGACTGAACTAACAAGCAAAATAGAGACATAGAGAGCTGGGTGATAGCTATGGGGGGTGAGGGGGTGGAGAGATTGAGTAAAAAGGAAAAAGGACTCATGGACATGAACAACAGTGTGGTGATTGTGGGGGAAGGGGGATAAGGGAAATAAATAACAAAGGGAAAAAAACAGTAATAAAAAAACAAATACTTTTACCAGGTACCGTGTTCAGTTCTGGGCTGATATAAACCTCATCTTAATGGAATATGCAATATATATTGCCAGGAGTTTCACATGAGTAAGGACATCCTACTATAGTTTCATTTCTGGAGGGTTTTTTTTTCCCCTTAGATAATACTTATGTAGGTGATTAGCCATACTTTGCGTACCACTTGTATGAAGAATTATGCTAGTCTTGGCAGAACTCTCCAGGGATAATGTTTAGAAAGCTCATGTGTAAGATCTGGAAGACAGTGGTAATCAATGAAGCTTACATTATGCAAATCATAGTAGTGTGGGTTAGTCTGGAATATTAACTTCTTTTCATTTGGATATGCTTCCTCAAGACCCCAGCCCTCAACAAATGTTTGAAAAGAATTGCTTTGGGGTTCGAAAGACAATCACCAAGGTCTCGATTCTAGAAAGAGCTATCATTCCAGTGTGCAAAGGGAGTAATTGACAAAGAGATTGTTTCATTTATTCCTTGACAACTATGAAGAAACTCAGGGCTGGGTCCTTCATTCTATTTGTATCTTGCAGTAAAACAAAAGTTCAGTTTTAACAAACTGAGAATCTCAAGCTAATAAACACATTTTCTTGGGCAGTAATGGATAAACACTGACACACACATATGAAAATTCCAGGTGGGAGAGGCAGGAGTAAGTGGAAAATTACTCTCACACCAAAAGCAAAAGACTCTACCTGAACTGTTTTAAGTACAAATAGCATAGAAAGCCAACAAGACCAGATGTAGCATCTACAGTTTTGCTTGCTCAGACCCCACCTTAGTGGTTCATTATGGAAAATGATGTCATTTTGTTGACATATAAACCTGAATTTCTTATACTATGAGATGGTTTGTGAAAATCAGTCACCTCACTAAGTGAAGAGATTCTCCACCACATGCATGGATCTTAAATTGATTTGTTTGATAATAACACACATATCAATAATGTTTGTTTTTTCTGTGTGAAAATATTCTAAATTGCTAGTTTTATTGATGGGAGTTAAGGAAAGACAAATTTTTCTATGAAAGCATTGATTCTGAGGCAAAAAATAAACATTTCAATTAAAGAAATAATATCTCAACTTGTCCGTATAAAATCATCAAGTGTCTAAGGGGCTTACTCTGATTTTTTAACTGCATTTTGATGCATTTTCTGAAGTAAAGTAAATGCAATAATGTCTTTCACAAATTTGGCAATTTACAAAATTTCTATACGTTTTATAAATATCCAAGACCTTCTATACTGGTTCCTTATAAAAGTCCAAATACATTATTTTATATAATTATACTTCTAAATTTCTTTTTTTGTTTGTTAACAAAAAGGAAAATTCATTGAATACTGATAGAAGCCATAATATAAAAGGAAAAATATCAGCAGGATACAAAAAGTACTTAGGACTCTCTGTGAGTTTAAATGTTCATTTGATTTCAATAAAAAGTCTTTAAAATTTTGTAACCAGATGATGCAAAAACAAAGCAAAGCAAAATGAAACAAAACAAAAAACATAGTTTACAACATTCATTAAATCTGGAAAACCCAATCTGCAAATGTGCATTTCACATAAAACAATCCACAGATTACATTTTTAAACTTTATATCATAATTCCCCCTATTTTCCCCATTGATATTACATTTGCTCCCTTATCTTAAAATTGCTTTTTGGCACCCTGTGCAGGCCAGACTTTTTCAGCCCCTACTCACTTAATACATTGTTCCCCTGATCTGTAACCACCTGTGCTCCTTCCCACCGCTTTGTTACTAAGTTCCTTACAGGAAATCTGAATAATCAGAAGTTGTAAAAAATGTTACTATACTAGAAGTTTTTCAGTTGACAATTTCATAAACAAGAGAAACAGCCAATAATCAAAGGAAAGGTTAGCATCACTTTCTTGCATTTCGTTTATTTGGCTTTACCAATTTGAAACGACATCTCCCTGAATGTAGGGAAGGGCCTCTGTATAGTAAGTGTATTCAGTGACTATGTTTGCGGATCTTAATATCATGTGTAAGTGGATTCCTCATCTGTGAACCAACACAGTCCTCCTTAAAACAAACGAAAGGAATGACTGCTTCCATAGATTCTTTCAGTCTGGTCAGGAAAATGTCTAGAGATAAAAATACTGTGAGATAATTGTTTCTGTGATAAGCGTATGGATGACAGCTTAACAGTGGTTTGAGAAGGAACAGATACATATCTCCTTTAAGTAGATATATGAAATTGATATTTTTATCAGCTATTTCCTTTAGCATTTTACTCAAAATGCACTCAGCTGTTAACTTTCTAAGCAGAAAACATTCAAATGAATTGAGATAATCCTTAGGCACTTGAAACACACTTCAGACAAGCAGCTAAGGTTCTGGGGTTGAATCTGTGGGATTTTGTTCATTTTTCTAGTGGGAGAAAAATTAATAAATTTTGGTTTTATTTGTATTTATTTAATTTTTGAATAGTTCAATTTGTTATTGTGTTTTTTCCATTGCCGTTTATCCTCCATACCCTCTTATACCTCTACACATTCACCTCCTCATGGTTCAGTAATTAAATGTATCAGCTTGCTGACTATACACCAATAAAAATACATTCTTGAGACTTAGAGTATAAAGAGCAGATATAGGCAATACAAAGCAACATTCAATCCTGAAGGCTGTGGGAAGGGAAGCTGAAAAGATGAGGGTAATATCTTGTTGAAGAAGGAAGATAATTAAGATTAAATGGAAACCAGTGGGAATTTTGCTACAGATGAATAGCATTTGCGATACCTTCACATGCACTATCATATTTAATCGTTAATCTGTTATATGCAGATTTTTAGGTGGAGATATTTCACACATTACAAAATTTTAAAAAGCACACACAGAGAATGTTCAGTAGAGCATGGTGAGTAAAATTTAATCACATTTCAAGCCTAAAATGTTTATTTGCAATAGCAAGAGAAAATCCTCTCTGTTTCTCTCTGCAAATTTCTTTTAGGCTTTGAGTGTGTATCTCACTGGAGAGCTAATAATTCTTTAAACTACGGAGATCAGATCACTACACAGATTTAGAAGTCATGATGGTGACATTGTTATCAAAATCAGTGGACTCAGAGTCCTCACTGGGCATGACAATACATCGCTCTCCTAATTACAATGGCAGCAGAAATGTGTGTTAAGCTTTGTAAATTGATAGCAGCTATACATAAATCAACTACCATATTGTTCAGACTATAAGATGCACTTTCCCACCCAAATTTGGGAGGGAAATGGGCGTGCATCTTATAGTCCTAATGTAGCTTGCCTGAGTTCTGTTTACATTTACACTGGTGAAATATTATGTTATTTATGTTATTAAATATTTTACCACATCTTTTGCTTCAATTTTTTTTTCCTATTTTCCTCCTCTAAAACCTACGTGCATCTTATGGTCTAAAAATACGGTATATGTTACCACAAGTAGGCTAAAACTAGCTTATATATAATAAGAAGGAAGACTAGCTTATATATATATATAGATAGATAGATAGATAGATAGATAGAGATATTAACTAATGTTAATATCTCATCACTTACCTAATTTTCTCCATTTGCTTCAAAATATCCTTCATCAAATCTTCTTACTTGAATTACATGACTTATTCAAAAACTTAGTCCACTGCTATCATGCTTTTTTATAACCTTTCTCAAACTTCATTTCATGCAAAACTTAAGGCTCCTAACACTTATATTCACATGATCTTCTAGAAATATGGTAACATGGCCACAGTTGGGTATCCTATGCTACTATGAAGATAATGGAAATTTATGGACAGTTTTGCGTATTCCTTAAAAATAAGTTGCCTAATAAAGACACTTTTAGAGTTAATATTAAAAATTAAACACAAACATAGAAGAGATGTTAACAATAAACCTTTGTATACTCATACTTCATATGAGTCAGATATCAGGATTTTGCTTACCCCCATCTATATCTCCTTGTTTTGTTGCTGAAATATTTTAAATATAATTCTATACATCATTTTATTTCAACCCTTATACTTCAGCAATATTAACACATTTAATGGAAAACATAATGAAATTAACTCCTGTTTATTCCAGCATTTACAGGAATAGCAAAATGTAAAAATAGAAACTAACTGAAAATTATAATGAAATAAGAACATAATTTAGATCTATCCATGCTTTATAATTCTATATAGCTGTTATTAAGATGTTGTATAGATCTGTGCATGCAATAATATTATTAAGAGATATCTATAGCTGTGGGTATGTAGATATATTAAAATATGATTATTATGTATGTGATATATAATTACATATATTAAATGCTATATAGAAAAGAGCGTATTATATAAGTACACATATATAATGAGTATGCTGTAAAATATATTGTGATTTTTTTTCTTTTAAAGAAATATAAAAACCTTCCCTGGCTGGTGTAGCTCTGTGGATTGAGTGTGGGCTGGGAACCAAACGGTCCCGGTTCAATTCCCAGCCGGGCACATGCCTGGGTTTCGGGCCAGGTCCCCAGTGGGGGCCATGTGAGAGGCAACCATACATTGTTTTTTCTCTCCCTCTCTTTCTCCCTCCCTTCCCCTCTCTCTAAAAGTAAATAAATAAAATCTTTTAAAAATTAAAAAAAAAAAAAGAAATATAAAAACCTGTAAAGATTTGTTGTCTTAGGAGAAGGAACAGAAGAGGAGGGTAAAAGGGGCTTTTCATTCTATGATTTTTATAATTTTGTACAGTTTGAATTCTTGGCATATGCAAGTATTATTACTATGTAAAAAAAAGGTAAAATCATTCTGAATTAACAGGCCTGTGCAAAAATCCCCACTTTTTCACTAACTGTATGAACTTGAAGAGTTAGTTACTTTCTCTCTGTAGTAATCAGTGTCCTACATGAGTTTATTCATTAGTGTCTACCTTACACAATTATATGATGACTGCAGTAAGGTTAACATTCAATAAATTTTAGGTTTTATTAGTATTTTTAAATAATACATTTAATATTAATACTTTGTATAATATCATTCACCTCTATAAATGTTTGCTCTACAATTTTGTATACTATGTATTATTTTAAATATTATATTTTATTGTAATAATATTTCTAAAATTAATTATATTTGATTAAAATATACTAAAATAGTCATTGGCTACTGGAAGTTTAAAAAATAGATTTTTATATTATTTTCTAGAAGTTATTATGTATGATTTTGCACTGGATTATGTTTTAAGAATTTTAAAATGCTGGAATGCATTTTTTTCATTAAGAATATAACTGTTTATATCTGATGTCAAAACTTCCTTAGTATAAAACATTGTGTTAATTCAACAAGTATTTTTTGTTCTACTGCTACAATATAGGTAGACAAATATATTGGAGCTATGATGCTGATATTTAAAAAAAAAGCCTACCCCTCTACTCTCAAGTGGTTTGAGTTAGAAGAGGTAATTTCGCATGCGCTGTTTCTGAATCAGTATAAGCACTAAAATGTTTCTGAACAGTGAAAATACATCAGTGGCCAAATATTCCCATAGTCCCTTTATCTTACAGTGGGAAAGGTATTACTGATTAAACATAGCAACTGTGGCTCATGATCAAGACAGATCTAAAATTTTACTAGTTTAAGTACAATAATACAACCAAGAGACCTAAAATGCTAACATTTGTGGCTTTGTCAAGTAATGGAAGCCTGTGTAAATTACTCAGATCTGGCACCAACAATCTTCTTTCACGAAGTCAAGTGGTTATAAAGTGTGGGCCCTGGACCAACAGCATCGGCATCCCATGGGAGCTAAGAAATACAAATGATTTGGCCCACCCCTAGGCTATTGAATTAAAACTCAGAGGGTAGGGCCCATCAAGTTCTCCAGTGGATTCTTTTTTTTTAAGCATTTTTTATTAATTATGTTATTACAGTTTTCCCAATTTTTCCCCTGTATTCCCCCTCTACCCTGCCCCCCTAATCCTCCAGCATTCCTCTCCCACCTTAGTTCATGTCCATGCGTTGTACATATAAGTTCTTTGAGTCCTCTGTTTCCTATACCATTTTTTATCTCTCCCTGTCTATTTTATGCCTACTAATTATGCTTCCTTTTCCCTGTACCTTTTGCCCCCTATTCCTCCCTTCCCCCTCCCCACTGAAATCCCTCCATGTGGTGTCCATTTCTCTGATTCTGTTCCTATTCTAGTTGTTTGTTTAGTTTTTGTTTTCATTGTTTTTCTTTTCTTTTAGGTTCATTTGTTGATAGTTTTGAGTTTGTTGTCATTTTACTGTTCATGTTTTTTATCTTCTTTTTTTAGATAAGTCCCTTTAACATTTTATATAATAATGACTTAGTGATGATGAACTCCTTTAAGTTGACCTTATCTGGGAAGCACTTTATCTGCCCTCCCATTCTAAATGAAAGCTTTGCTGGACAGAGTAATCTTGGAGGTAGGTCCTTGCCTTTCATGACTTCAAATACTTCTTTCCAGCCTCTTCTTGCATGCAAGTTTTGTTTTGTTTTGTTTTGTTTTGTTTTGTTTTGTTTTGTTTTGTTTTGTTTGAAAAATCAGCTGATAGTCTAATGGAAACTCCTTTAGGTAACTCTCTCCTTTCCTCTTGCCTTTTTTAAAGATTCTCTCTTTATCTTTAATATTGGGTACCTTAATGATGATGTGCCTTGGCATGTTCCTCTTTGGGTCCAACTTCTTTGGGTCTCTCTGGGCTGCCTGGGATTCTTAGAAGTCTATTTCCTTTGCCAGGTTGGGAAAGTTTTGCTTCATTATTTGTTCACATAAGTTTTCAATTTCTTGGCCTTCCTCTTCTCCTTCTGGCACCCCTATAATTCAGATATTGGAACGTTTCAGGTTGTCCCAGAGGTTTGTAAATCTCTCTTCACTTTTTTGAATTCTTGTTCCTTCATTCTATTCCAGTTGGATGTTTATTTTTTCCTTTTGTTCCAAATCGTTGCTTTGAGTTCTGGTTTCCTTCCTGTCACTGTTGGTTCCCTGAATATTTTGCTTTATTTCATTTTGGGTATCTTTCATTTTTTTTTTTTCCAACCAAGTTTAATCAGATCTGTGTGCATTTTGATTATCACGGCTTTAAATTCTCCATCAGCTAGGTTGTCTATCTCCTCACCACTTAGTTCTCTTTCTAAAGTTTTGCTTTTTTGATTGTTGTTCATATTTGAGAACACGTGTATGGTCAGTAAATGAGTGGGTCAAAAAACTATGATACATTTACACAATGGAATTCTACGCAGCAGAAAGAAAGAAGGAGCCCCTACCCTTTGCAACAGTGTGGATGGAAGTGGAGAGCATTATGCTAAGGGAAATAAATCAGGCATTGAAAGACAAATACCATATGATCTCACCTTTAACAGGAACCTTATCAACAAAATGAACAAGCAAGTGAAATATAATCAAAGACATTGAAATTGAGAACAGACTGGCAGTGACCAGAGGAGAAAGAGGAGGGGATAATGGGGGAAGAGGGTGAAGGGTTTACAGGAACAATTATAAAGGACACATGGACAATAACAAGAAGGGGTGGAAACAGGGGAGGGAGGTGGGGAAGGCTGGGCTGGTGGGGAGAGGTTGGGGGAAAAGGCAGAAAACTGTACTTGAACAACAATAAAACAATGTTTAAAAAAATAAGATGCTTCTTGGCAATAGTTTGGTAAGCAGTCACACTGTAGAGATCCTCAGAAAGTCAACCTCCCTGATGCCTCAAAAGAATTAATAAAATACTAACAATTGAAAAACCATAAAACTGTTTAAACATTATTGTTATTAAAACAGTGATGCACACTCTGGCCATGAGGAAACAGTTATTGTGAATCATGCCAGGAGAAATAAAATCCCCTTAAGGTAAAGAGAATAAATATCGACTATACCATAAAACATTTTTGTTAGCACAATGATATTACAATGGACTAAAATCTTCATTACTCCCTGAGTAACATCAAAGGACAAAAGTTTTTTGCCTCATCAATTGTCCTACATTCTTGGCCATGCCAAAGTCTAGAAATAAATATTTCACAGTAGTCAAATTGATCTGGTTGGAATAAGTGTTTTTTAATTGTTGTTCAAGTATAGTTGTCTCCGTATGCACCCCACTATGCCCCCCCACCCCATGCATCCCCACCTCCCACCCTCAAATCTACTCCCTTTTACTTTGTCCATGTGTCATTTATACATGTTCCTTGATAGATTTTCTTCTATTATCCCCTATTATCTGTCTCCCTCCTCCCTCTGGTTACTGTCAGTTTGTTCTTTATTATTCCCTGCAATCTGTATAAACACAACTCAGTGGTTGGGAGTTAAAAAGGGAAAGGAGGCAGGGAGAGGAGGATGAGGATGGAGGATGTGTGGAGAGCAGAATTATATATGAAGATAAATTGATTCTAATATCTGGATGATGTGTCTTTACACCCTTTAAGTCTTATATTTATCTCTCCTCAGTCATCACCACCTTATTACATGATTTTCTATAAATAGATGTTGCTAATTATAAATATGCATATTAGTATGCCCATCCTCAGAAAGCAACTGAGGCTTTCACTTTAAGAAACTTTTGGAACCCAAGACAACTCTTGGCGTTCAGTGCAGCTAAATGCATTTTGCAACACAATCTTACAAAACTGCAGTATATGTAGATATGCTTGTACAATTATTAATGAGAAAATAACATACATAGAAGAGATAAGTGATTCTTTCAGAAATCAATATGATTTTGTTAACAGGTTTATTTTTATGACCTTCATCTGAGTTGTTCACTCTTCTGCCCTTTCCCAGACACATTTGCACAAACTTTAAGATCAGTAATTATCATGTCTATCATACCAACAACATACAAGCTTTATTATAGACACTCCCTCCAAAAATGATGCAAATAATGGTTAAATTTATAAGAAAATATAGTAGACAACCATAACCCTGTGCAGCTAAAGTGGTTGTACATGAACACACACATACATATTTCATAATAAATTATTTTTATTTTTTTATTTTTATGAATTTATTGAGGTGACATTGGTTAATAAAATTATATAGGTTTCAGGTGTACAATTCTATACTACATTTTTTGAATAATATATTGTATGTTCACCAACACAAGTCAAATCTCCTTCCATTACTATTTATCCACCGTTTACCCTCTGCTACCTCCCCCCAAAACCCTTTCCCTCTGGTAATCAGCATATGTTGTCTGTGTCTATGTTTTTTTTCTTTGTGTAATCCCGTCACCTTTTTCACCCAGCTCCTACACCCCTTCAATTATGGGAGCTATTAGTCTACTGTCTGTATCTGTAAGTCTGTTTCTATTTTGTTTGTTAGTTTATTTTGTTCATTAGATTTCACATACAAATGACATCATATGATACTTGTCTTTCTCTGACTGGTTTATTTCACTTTGCATAATATTTTCCAGATTCATCTATGCTGTCACAAAAGGTAATACTTTCTTCTTTTTTCATGGCTGAGTAGTATTCCATTGTGTAAATGTACCACGGCCTTTTTATCTACTCATCTACTGATGGGTACTTGGGCTGCTTCCAAATCTTGACTATTGTAAATAACATTGCTATGAACAGAAGGATGCATAAATTCTTTTGAATTAGTGTTTCTGTTTTTTTCAGTTCTGAGAATGGTTTTTCCCTACTCTCAGAGGTGAGGAAGCTGGGTCATAAGGCAGTTCCATTTTTACTTTTTTATGCTAACTCCATACTGCTTTCCACAGTGGTTGCACCAATCTACATTCCCACCAATAGTGCAAAAGGGTTCCCCTTTCTCTACCTCCTTGCCAGCATTTGTTGTTTATTGATTTATTGATGATAACCATTCCAACAGATGTTGGATGGTATCTCATCGTGATTTAAATTTGTATTTCTCTGATGATTAGTGATGTTGAGCATCCTTTCGTATGTCTGTTGGCCATCTGCACATCCTCTTTGGAGAAGTATCTTTTTGAGTCTTTTGCTTATTTCTAAATTGGATTTTTTTTGCTGATGATTTTATAAGTTTCTTATAAATTGTGGATATTAAGCCCTTATCAGATGTTATTGATAAATAGGTTCTCTTATTCAGTGTATTTTCTCTTCATATTGTTGATGGTTCCCTCTGCTATGGAAACAGTTAATATTTGACAGAGGAGGCAAAAACATAAAATGGGCTAAAAACAGTCTATTCAATAAATAGTGTTGGAAAACTGAACAGATTAAAGCAAAAAAAAAAAAAAGAAACTAGACCACCTTCCTATACCATGCACAAGAATAAACTCAAAATTGATTAATGACTTAAATGTTAGACTCAAAACCATAAAAATCTTAGAAGAAAACATAGGCAGTAAAATCTCAGGCATTCCTTATAACAATATTTTTTTCTGATATATAATGGCAGGCAAGGAAAATAAAAGGAAACTTAACAAATGGGACTGCATTGTATTAAATTAAGTCATTCAACAGTCTTGTTGAAAACACTTAAAACTTTGTTGAACAAAAGCCATCCTGCTGCACTTATTTGAAGAAAGATATAATTAGATATTCTTTTTGTTTTTGGATAAAGATGGCACATATAAAAAATAACAGGTTGTCAATACTAAAGAGTTAGCAGTATGAACTCAACAAAGGAATATATTTTAAGACAACAACAGCTTATTTTCTCTTTAATATCACTGGTATTTTGGGATCCCTTATGGCATGAAAGCATACATTGAAAATTCAAAGTGAATGTATTTATATTATATTTTTATATTTAAGACCTAAAATGCTTGTAATAATAATTAATTTTAATATCATTAACAACAGCAACTTTACAAAGTAGAATAACATAGAAGAATAGATCTAAAAATAATCTCCAGGGTACACTTTTACTCATTAGATATATATTAACCTGTGGGGGGGGGCTCCGCCTACAGAGCCCTCCTTCTGCCACAGATGAGAATAAGTCTACCAGGACATGATCTGCTTGGGGAGGAAACCTGGTCAACCTCTCAAAGAGAAGGGCCAGGATCTTGTTCCTCAATAGGCTTTTATTGGGTTTAATTTGCATAGGAATATAGGGCGTATATGTAAAGCTCATTAATCATTGTCAGGCAGTATTGATCAAACAATAGATAACATTCAAAAACCTTTGAGGGCTTATTTTGAGTCAGGGTCAGATAGCTAAAGGACCATAAAACTTTGGGGAATGAACTCATTTCATGCTTGGACCCTTATCATTTAAATTGAGGGTATCAGAAAAGTAGGTTTCATAGGATTTTATGCATTCTTTCTTAGGCCTGATCATCCTAGGGAACCTGTCTTTTCCAGCACAGGGCTGCACACACCTCCAGCATTGTTTTAGACTTAAGGTATTGTTTTAGGCTTAAGTCTGGTAGGGGAAGTAAGGCAGCCAAGAGATTAGGAGACTTCTGGCAGACAGAATGAGGACTCAGGCTATGTCAAAGCTGAGGGGCAAGGGTCCATCACCCGCTTTTTCTGTTGCTCCCCAAGCCCTTCCCTGAGGGCCCCTTTGCAACCATGACTATCTTAGGTCATCCCTCCTTTGAGGATTCTTACCCATCATTGGCTAACCAGTCATTCGCCAGGGGCCAAGCAGGGTACGGTGAAAGTGGGTAGAGGCAGTGCCCCTACAAGGAAGATAAGCTTTGTCTCCTAAGTGGCTTATGGTCCCAAGGTTTTTTTACTCAAACTTAGCCATGAGATGTTACAGTTTCTGAAACCAGACAGGGTGGTTCCCAATATTAACCAATTGATTTCACATTTGTACTTCAGACTAACTCATTAACCAATAAGCATCAAACTGAGAAAATATTGTTTCAATCACAGTTTTTATGTAATTCTAAAAGAGTAAAAATTAAAAAGAGGTTAATTTTTTGGAAGTAATTTTGAATGCAATTGTTTTCTAATTTCCATTTCTGATAGTTCATTATTGGCATTTATAAATGCAACTGATTTCTGTATATTAAATTTGTACCCTGTTACTTTACTGAATTCATTTATCAGTTCTAGTAGTTTCTTTTAAAAAAAGATTTTATTTATTTATTTTTAGAGAGAGGGGAAGGGAGGGAGAAAGAGAGGGAGAGAAACATCAATGCATGGTTGCCTCTCACATGGACCTCACTGGGGACCTGTCCAGCAACCCAGGCATGTGCCCTGACTAGGAATCGAACCGGGATGCTTCTAGTAGTTTCTTGGTAGAATCTTTAGGTTCTCTATGTATAATATCATGTCATCTGCAAATAATGACAGCTCTATTACTTCCTCTCTAATTTGGATGACTTTTATTTCTTCTTGTCTAATTGCTGGGGCTAGGACTTCCAGTACTACCATGATTAACACAGGTGAAAGTGGATATCCCTGTCTTATCCCCAATCTTAAGGGGAACATTTGTAGTTTTTGCCCATTGAGTATGATGTTGACCATGGGTTTGTCATACATGGCCTTTATTACATTTAGGTATGACCCTTCTACTCCCACTTTGCTGAGAGTTTTTAAAACAAATGGGTGCTGGGTTTTATCAAATGCTTTTTTTGCATCTATTGATATGATCATATGCTTTTTATCTTTCATTTTGTTTATGAGGTATATCACATTTATTCATTTGTGAATATTGTATCAACCTTGCATCCCAAGAATAAATCCCACTTGATCATGGTGTATGATCTTTTTGATGTATTGCTACATTCTGTTTGCTAGTGTTTTGCTGAGGATTTGAGCATCTATGTTCATTAGAGATATTGGCCTATAATTTTCTTTTTTATATTGTCTTTATGTGTGTTTGGAATTAGGATAATACAGGTCTCATAAAATGAGCTTAAGAGTCTTCCCTCCTCTTGTCTTTTTTGGAATAGTTTGAGAAGGAGAGGTGTTAGTTCTCCGGGGAATGTTTGATAAAATTCACCTGTGAAGCCATCTGGTCCAGGGTTTTTGATTGTTGGAAGTTCTTTGATTACTGCTTCAATTTCACTAGGTGTAATCTGTCTATTCAGATACTCTGATTCTTCCTGATTTAGTTTTGGAAGAAATTATGTTTCTAAGATTTATCCATTTTTGTCCAGATTATCCCATTTGTTGGCATACAGTTGTTAATAATATTTTCTCACAATCCATTGTATTTCTTTGGTGTCGGTTGTTATTTTTTTTTTCTTTCATTTCCTATTTACTTACTTTGGTCTTCTTTCTTTTTTTTCTTAATGTCTCTGTTTAGGGATGTAAAAGACTTGTCCTCAGAAAATTATAAGACACTGGAGAAAGAAATGAAAGAAGATACAAATAAGTCGAAGCACATATTGTGTTCATAGGTGGAAAGAATTAAGCCATTAAAATGTCCATCCTATCCCCAGGCAATCTATAGATTAAACACAATCCCTATCAATGTACCAAAGACATAATTCACAGAAGCAGAACAAATATTTCAAAAATTTATATGGAACCACAATACTTAGGAAGTTTCAAATCAGTGTTAAATAGCTCTTACCACCTTTTGGACCACCACTGTCTTAAAGATGTGACATCTTTCCTCAGTAAATCACAGATAGTAGGGGGGAAAAAAAAACATAACAAGGTTTTACATCCAGTGTCAGGGAGTTCTTTTACCAGTGTGGCCATCAGGAATTGCAGGTTAGGAGCAACAACCTTAATTATGAGATGCATGATGTAATTAGGATTTCATTCCAATTCATCCAAATTAAAGTAATATATGAGGTATATTTGCTTCTCATTTCATATATTAACTGTCACCAAAGCAGAGCATAGAAGCTGATGATCACATTTGGCAGTAGTCTGTATTCCACAAAGCAATTGCAGTCTTTACTTTCAAGAATGATTTCTTTTAAAATTTCTACTTCCCAGAACAGGCCATTCTTGGTGTTGGGCCCTAATTTTGCACGATGAACTAGACTGTTAAGGAGAAAAACTGATAAGCATTGTAAACTGGATGGAGGATGGGAAGGATTCTTCTAATGGCACTTTGTCAGGAAGCCAACTCCATCCTATTTAAAAGGTAGTGCGTTCTTATGAGCAAATATATGATCTCCCCCACTATTCAGTTACTTAATATGACAACCTTAAGAGGCCACCAAATCTCAAAAGAGCAAGGAATAGCTTTTAGAAAAAATGAGTGTGCAAGACTACAGCATTTCATCAAAAAAATGAAGATGTGAACTTGAAGTTGGGTTGCACAAGCAACTCTGCCTGGTCTCAGATTCACAAGATCTCCTGTATCCTGAAAAGAGAAGACAATCCTCCAGACCAAACATAAAAAGGAGCACAAAAGAACATGTGCAGAGAAGACTGTCATAATGTACATGTGAGCATAGGGCATGCTAGAGAAGATTATAGAGAGAAAATATATGTAAGGATGTGCCCATCTTTGAAGCCCAGATAGAAACTACAATGTGAAAAATTCAAAAGAAAATGAGAAAGATTCTACCTATACAGAAAACTTAAAAAGAACAAATGATAAGCCCTGGCTGGTGCAGCTCAGTGGATTAAGTGCGGGCCTGCGAACCAAAGTGTGGCTGGTTTGATTCCCAGTCAGGTCACATGCCTGGGTTGCAGACCAGGTCCCCAGTGGGGGCCACGTGGGAGGCAACCACACATTGATGCATTGATGTTTCTCTCCCTCTCCTTCTCCTTCCCTTCCCCTCTCTCTAAACAAATAAATAAAATCTTAAAAAAAATTAAAGATGTCTTAAAAAAAAAGAACAAATGATAAAACAACTCAGATTATGCACTAGAATCTAGAGCAGCAGTTTTCATATATGGGGCACGAATCTGTGGGTGTTCCTGCAATAGGAAATCTATTTGTATAATAATATTATGAAGATATTTATTTACTTTTTTCTTACTGTGTTGACAGTTGCATGACTGGAATAAAAGTAATAATAGCTAAAACACCACAACGGCACAGAGTGAGGTACAAGAAACTACTGTCCTACTTGTCATTGATGTCTTGAAAACTGAAAAAAACAAAACAAAACACACACACACAAATGTTTCCAAGGAACTCCTTGATGAACCAGTGAAAAATGTTAATTACATTAGATTTCAACCCTTGAGCAGATATTTTTAAAATCCTATGAGGTCTGTCTGGAAAAAGCCCAGATATTGTTAATATAATGAGAACAGTTTACGTACCATTATGTAATGGGGCAGCCAAGGAGAGTAGTCTGGAGTACTCATATCTGAACAATGAAGACTTCACTGTACTAGTAGTCAGTAGGGGTGGTAGATGTGATTGTGACAACTTGTGTGAACTTGTGTGCTCTGTGTACTTCACATTCAAAAGAATTGAACGAGTACAGCAACGAATCTGTATCAAATTTTGTGTTAAGCTTGAACGTTCCTCCATGGAAATGATGTGGATGATTCAGAAGACCACATCTATGGGCAACTGGGGATTGGCAGCTTCATCATGACAACAGTGCCTGTTCACACATCACATCTTGTGCAGAATTTTTTTGTGAAACATCAAATCACCCAGATGACTCAGCCCCCTACAGCACAGATTTGGCATCCTGTGACTTCTGGCTTTTCCCCAAACTAAAATCACACTTGAAAAGGAAGAGATTTCAAACTGTCAATGAGATTCAGGAAAATACGATAGGGCTTCTGATGATGATTGGGAAAGCTGTGTGAGGTCCCAAGGTGCCTACTTTGAAGGAGACTGGGCATCATTGTCCTATGTACCATGTTTCTTTGTATCTCTTCAATAAGTGTCTATTTTTCATAGTACATGGCTGGGCACTTTCTGGACAGACATTGTGTAGGACAAAATCAAGCACTCTGACTGCAAACCAAAGTGAAACGGTTGACACCAAGAGTACAACTCATGCAACTGAGTCAAAATGTTAACCAGCTGCCCTTTCTACAGGACTTAATTTTTACTTAAATGAACAAGTAACAGACTATGTTTTTTTGGAAGAGGGTATTTGGTGAGCATTTTCTCAAAATTGAACAAATTCAAAACTTATTTTAAAGGAAATGTCTGACAGTATTTGTTGCCATTGATGAAATTTGACTCTTCAAGTGAAAAGTAGAATTTTGGAAAATGTGTATCTGCCACCACCAGCTGGACAGCTTTCCAGTATTTAAGGATCTTTTGTTTGAAATTACTGGTGGCCTTAACAGTGTGATTTAATGAAATGAAATATGTCAATGTTTAGAAAATCTATCAATGTCATGAACATTTTTCAATGACCAATGCACAATGTTACAAAACCATTCGTTAGTAAAAAGTTTATTCAAAGTGTAAAAAAACCAATCAACTTTTTATAAAATGTTGACATAGCTACAGATTCCACACTGCAAAACTAATATTTACAAAATCACCACTTGTTGAGTTTTGATGTATAATCAAAAAATAATATTCTTAATTATCAAAAATGGTACTTTATAAATTCCTTTTTCTATATTTCTGGCAGGGAAATTTTTTTTTCATTTGCTTTAACCAAAACAACAGATTAAAATAGATTAAATTCAGAAGCAGATATAAATATCCAGAAGCCTTTCATTAAGCAAGATAGTAAAATGTTTTTAATACATGAAAAATGCAAAAAAAGGAAAATGCCACACACTAATTCTTGTTTCATAAAATTATTTTAATAAACATCTTATGTATATTAAAATATCAGTTTCTTATTGTAATATTTAGATTGGTTAATGTTTATTCAAGTCTCCTCAATTTTAGCTCCCAATATGGTTAATATTGATAGAAATGTCTTACATAAGCAAACACTCTTTAATTTTCAAAACTATAAAATATCCAAAAATGAAAATGTTTGAGAACAACTGATGTCTTTCAAAGGACTCTTAAGTAATTTTTATAACCTAGGACAGTAGTGGCCAGCATATAGTGAGCACTCAAATAATATTTAGTAAGCTAAAGAATTAAAGTTTTTTCCAATTAGGCAACTGTTTAATTTTTTAACAAAACCAGATGTTGATAATAACTAATTGCACACATGAGTATACCCGTAAATATTTATAGTTGACTATTCAGAAAGCTTACGGAGTTTTATTAATACTTTTTTATTAAGACATATTTATTTTATACAACATAAAATTCCCTATTTTCAAGTATACTTTTGAGCTTTATCTTGGTATAGTCATTAGGTTGTGCAACCATCACTACTACCTAAATATAGAATATTTCGTCACTCTCAAAAGTGATGAAATACCTGTACCTGTTAGCAGTTAAAACCAATTTCCCTCTTCCTCTTGCCTTGACAACCACTGATCTACTTTCTGCCTTTGAATTTGCCTATTGCATACATTTCATGAGTGGAAACATACGATCTGTGGCCTCTTGTGTCTGATTTATTTTACTGGGCATATTTTCAAACTCCATTTATGTTGTAACATGCATTAGTATTTTATTTCTTTTCATTACTGAATAATATTAAATTCTATAACTATAACATTTTATTCATCCATACATCAACTAATGGGCATTTTTGTTTTTCTGCAATTTGTCTATTATGAATATGTTGCTATGAATACTCATGTACACAAATTTGTTTGAACATATGTCCTCACCTTTCTCAGGCAGTTACTGTAGGAGTGAAATTGCTGAGTCATCTGTTAATTCTATGGTTATCTTTCCAAGGAACTAACAAACTGTTTTCCATGGTTGCTGCACCATATCACAGTCTCACTAGCAGTATATGAAGGTTGCAATTTTCTACATCCTTTCTTGTTCTTTTTTAATAGCCATTCCAGTAGATGCAAAGTGGTTTCTCCTTGAGGTTTTAATCTGTATTTTTTTAAACATTTTTTATTGTTGTTCAAGTACAGTTTTCTGCCTTATCCTCCCACCCCTCTGATAACTAATGATGTTGAGCATCTTTTCATGTGCTTGTGATCATTTGTGTATCTTCTTTGGACAACAGCCTATTTAAATATTTTGTCCAGTTTTTAATTGGGGTGACTTTTTATCGCTGAGTTGTAAGAGTTCTGCATATGTCTTAGATATTAGATCATTACCAAATAGAGGTTTACAAATATTTACTGCATTTCTGTGGATTGTCTTTCACTTTCTTATAGTAAAGTAAATTTAATTTTGATGAAAACTAATTTACTTGTTTTTCTCTTGTTGTCTGTACTTTTTGTGTCATATCTAAGAAATCATTGCTTAATCCAGAAATTTTCAACGTTTTTTAATCTCATGGCACACATAAATTAATTACTAAAATTCTGTAGCACACCAAAACGTACATTGTATTTTTTGCTGATCTGGCAAAAATAGGTATAATTTTGATTGATTTACAAAAATAAATAATAGTAATTACCTATGCTTTTTGTTCCAAAGTGACTTTTTTAAAAACCTTGTGTCTATATTTGTGTATAAGGATTTCTGGTACCAAGAATTAACCAATCAAACAGAAATTTATTATGCAACCTAATCAATAAGATGCAATTCTTATATGACCTATATATTTATGCTTCAAGACAGGGCATTCACACTGGAACATGACTGTTGTATTGGTTATTGTCATTTTGTTATTTGTCAGTCTAAGAGAAAAAAAGATAAGTGCCCCTGAAAAAACAGTCAGGTATTGCATATTTAATTTTTTTTTGAGGCACACCAAACTTTATGGTCAAGTCCAAGTCACATGGATTTTCCCCTGGTTTCTTCTAAGAGTTTTATAATTTTAGCTCTTCCATTTAAGTCTTTGATTCAATTTGAGTTAATTTTGTATATGATATAAAGTCATGGGTCCAGATTCACTCTTTTGGGGATGAATATCCTTTTTCCCCAGAGTGTTTTAATTTTAATTTTAATGTTTAATTGCTACTCTTCTCTTGCATGTGATGGATGATCACAGAAAAGCCCTCTGTGGCAGCTCTATTTTGCCTGCTCAGCACATTTTTTTCTTTTCTGACCAAGTCTTCCACTCGTGGAGCATTTGTGGGTTCCTATGACTGGGGTCCTCTGGGGATAGCCCATCCAAAAAAATGACATGTTGCTAAAGCTTGCATTTGCTGGCATCTTAAAAAAGAGGATAGCATTTGTTAAGGCATTGAATTTTAGAAATTTTAGAGAAAAATTATAATATAGTAACTGGCTGTGAACACTCACAAACTGACCTGAGCTTATTCCAGTTTTTAGGCAATCAAAAAGAGGATCGCCATCTGCCTCAGCATTTAGCTGCAGCAATTCTGTTTCTTAGCCCTTATAACTAATCAAGCCAATAATGATGTCCTAAAGAACTATAGGGTATTCATAGAACTTGTCAAAACTTGAAAAAGCTATCATAAATTCAGACCTAGACCTCATAAATATTGTTCATAAAACTAATTGATTTTAAAAAAATGAAAGACCTTATCATAATAAAGCAACAGATGTGTCACTACTGAAGTACTTTCTTACATTAAACTTTATACTAGTTATATATCCAGAGGTGGGCAAAAGTAGATTAAATCACCAAAAAGATAAATCATAAGTAAGAGAAATAATAATAACAATAATAATAACAAGACAAATAATATAAATTAAAATGCAAATAAGTAATACAGTAATTATTAAATATATAAGAATGTAACAATAAACTTTTGTGCACTCACAGCTGTAAACTTACTTTTGCCCACCTATATACATTGTGCAGGAAAAAAATGAATAAATCTGATTTATAAACAACGCTTACACCTTTTTGTCTTGCACAAACAAAAAACAGAGATATGATACCACATCTGCTTTAAGTTTAATCTGGAAGGAAAAAGTCTATTCTAAGCTGGTCACGTAGCCTTTGAGCTGATCTAGTCCAGATGAAGAAAGTAAAACCTAGAGGAGCCATATGACTTGTCCAAGGTTGTATTATAGTAAATTGCGAGCGGGTGGCACTGACTAGTCAATAGTAAGTTAGTCATATGGAGCACTGCAATAAAAACGTATTTTGCTCTCATTTTCACATAATATGCTTTCAATTATAAGACACTGTCTATATTTACACACCTTAGAGATTTCTCTGCTTTTTTCTCTTATCACCAGTCTCTTGTCCAAAAAAGGCAAAAAAAAAACCCTACCATTTCTTTATAAACACACTATTAAACTGAGTCTCATTTTTGCAATATTATAGATTCTTTTGAATAAAAAATTATAGTTTCTAAAAATGGCTATGAGACTAAATTGTGATTTTTTTATCATGTAGTATTTTGAAAAATTAAAGGGAAGTAGAGTGTAATCTCTATAACCAAACTCCTTGAATTTTACAAAAGCAGTTTGGTAATATTTATTTATTCAGCGAATATTTATGAGGTGCTTAATATTTGAGCATATTGATATTTTTATAATATTTTATAGAGAGTAAAACAGACATTCAATTTAGTAAAACCAAGCAAAATTCAGTGAGAGTATTGTAGTCTCATGGGTAAAAATATATATAACATATAAATTGAACAGATTTTTTGATCATTAACTGACCTATGGTTAATAAAATACTATAAAAATAATATTTTAAGGATAGTGCATCATAAGATAGACATCCTTTGTTAGTGCTAATAAAATAAAACCCGGTCAATATGCTTTTAAAAATAGATTACACAATTTTGCTTAAAAAAGTAACAGAACTTAGAACTTGAACATGATATTAAATCACACTTTAGGATCTGCAGGATATCTTTATAACATTAATATGAGGATGGTATAAAGGATGTTCACACTTAATGAAGTCTGTTCCTCAAGACGCCAAAATATTCTAAATTCATAAATCAGGACTGGTTCTGACAAAGTATGACCATTGTAGCAATTTATCTACTAAAAAGACATCATGCAATATCAATAGATAAACCCATTTTTATTTGTATTTCAGTTGATTTTGTATTTCAGCTATTAAATTATGCAAATCTTGACACCTTTTTGAGAAAATGAAATTATATTCTCTATTTCAAATAGACTGAAAATCTATCAATAAGTTTTCATCATACCATTTGAAATGTGTATATTTAAATCCATATAAAACATGAACTCACCCTAAATTGACACCAAAATTTTAAGCTATGATTAATGGGCTATACCAGGGGTATCAAACTCATTTTCACTGGTGGCCACATCAGCCTTGAGGTTGCCTTCAAAGGGCTGAATATAATTTAAGGACTGTATAAATGTAACTACTTCTTAACTAGGGGCAAGGAGCTCTACATTCGGCCCTTTGAAGGCAACCACAAGGCTAATGTGGCCCCCAGTGAAAATGAGTTTGACACCCCTGGCCTAAATGATGCCCTTACTAAAATGAAGCATTGGACAGAGGTACACTTCAGGTGCAAGCCATAAATTGGGATGGGCCTTATGGGAAAAATCCTTATGCGGTGGGTTTTTCCCAAGACCTGGCTTTTAACTTTTCAGGTTGGAAACTCTATGTCTTGTGGGCAACCCAAATAAATATCATAGAATGATGATGCTTAGTGTTTTCACCATAATGCAAAGGGTTACAAGGAAAAATCAGTCTACCAAGAAGACAGTCTGCTCTTATTAGCTGCTCATTTTAGCCACACTGCATTTAAATATCTATTTGAACCACCTGTATCTACCCTGTAGTAAAATATCACTTATTATTTAGCAGCCCACAAATAATGCATTTATCAAACAGATGCAAATATCTGCCCTCCTCACTCACAATGCTTCTGTAAAGGTAAAATAAGATTAATCATTTTAAAATATGTATAATCTTTCAAAAAAGACAAGATATTAAACTAAACAGGAAAAAAGTAAAGGACCTCACTGTAAATAAAAATACTAAGAAATTTTATAGAAATAAAGAGACTTATCTTTTCTTATAAGACAAGACATCCTTATTCTTTGTATATTTTCTTCTATTTTATGATATTTAATTTTTTTACTTTTTAAGTTCAATATATTAAGATGAAATGGTATTGTTTTTGTCATTATATGCCATAACTAATGGTAGGTTAAAAAAAAACAGTTCTTAGATTAACAAATACCTTTGGGTTTCAGCAATTCCATATGGAATATCTATAGAATCTCTTAATAAATACCTGTGAATATTATTTCTGACAAAATTTATAAGATTATTTAAGTAAGAATTGTAAGTGAAAATAATTATATTTATTGGTTAGTAGAATAAGGAGGTGCCTTCAAGATAAGATTGAACAGGACAGGAGGGATTAAGCCCATTTTGCCATCAGTGGGCAGCAATCGGAAGCAACTGGATCTGAGAACAGAATAGTAAAACGGTTAATAGGAAATACTTGGAACTCAAACAGAAATGGGGTTGAATCTTGCATCTGACTTAGTACTCAGGTGATGTGGAAAAGTAACTTAGCATTTCATCTTTATTTTATAGACACTATGTTTTATTTATTTTTGAATTACAGCATGACATATACATGTATAGTGAAGCATAATGATACAGTAATGTAATCACTGCATAGTCTGAGAAATAGACAGTGTCCAACCACCCTAGGATTCCTTCCACCACTCCCCAGTCAATACCCCTTAACCACACTTATGAATCCTGTCACTATGACTTAAGTTTGCCTGTTCTTAAACTTCTTTAGAGTATTCACTTAATGTTTCTAGTTCCACTCATCATACTTGATGTTCTCAATATCGTTAGATATGCTGATGTCAAATACCTCAAAATTCTACCTTTGGTTTTCAAAATTCTCTTCTTTGCCTTTTTTCTTCTACCATTTCTTCTCTCTTTTTATAGATTACTTTCTTCTGTCCACACTTAGATTTTGAAAAATACAAAGATTCTCTTCTCTCCACCATCTTTTCCTTTGCCCTCCTCCTGTCTTCTGCTCCAACACCCTCTTTTGTTCTTGCCTCTCTTTTCCACCATCCCTTTAGAGTCTCTCAAAATGTTTTATTTTCCCCATCCTTAATCACAGTAAATAAATCACTACTATTGTATTCTTTCTCCCATGAAAACATGGAGTCAACCCAATTGACTCATCTCATACTGTTGTCATCAGTTACCACAGCTTTGGATTCTGTTTAAAAAAAAAATACTATCTTTTTGTGTTTAATCGCTTTTAAAATATTCACTGCTGTTGCCAAAATTAGTTCAGGCTGTTTGCCATACTAAGTTCCAGATTTTATCCATTTTCCATAGCATGTTAGAATGAGCTTCCTAAAATACATGTGTATTCAGTCATAATTTCACCTTAAAACCTATCAATGAGTCACTATTACCTTAAAAAAAGATATTGAAATTCTCTAGGTAGATAGATATAGATAATGTAATCTTACTTGTAGATCACTTTTTTTTTTTAATTTTTATTTATTTATTTTTAGAGAGAAGGGGAAGGAGGGAAAGGGGAGGGAGAGAAATGTCAATGTGTCGTTGCCTCACTCACACTCCCTACTGGAATCCTGGCCTGCAACCCAGGCATGTGCCCTGACTAGGAATCCAAAGGTGGCCCTTTGTTTCACAGGCCAGCGCTCAATCCACTGAGCCACACCAGCCAGGGCCAGATCACTTTTCTAATATCTTACAATTTTGTTCCTGGAATTATATTTTCCATGTCTTTTATGCTCTGTTCATCCTTCTATTGCCCATTTGTCCTAGAAAACACTTGCTCTTTTGTCTTCAAGGATCATACCACCAGGGTAAGAAGTGTGCTAGAATAACTCTTTCTACACAGGTAGTACAGTGTTGGCATATAATGTATACAAAAATATACATTTTAATAAATAAACAGAAATGTTTCCTTTATTTTAGTTGGTTAACAAGCATTGAATTCTTACATTGTGTGTAGCATTCTAGCAGGAGAGAGATAGAAAGAGAAAGGGAGAGAGAGCGCTATAACTGAATAACTCCTCCTCTCTATGAGCTCATCATCTTAGGGTGTCACCAAAACATACACAAACAATTCCACTGGAAAGCAACTCCACTGCGTGGTGTGTCTGCAATTACAGAGGTTTGAGTAATGACTAAAGGTATAAACACCAAATTGGAAGATGAGTTTAAATCTGGCTTTAGGGTACGATCACAGTGTAATCCATATAAATGGCAGTGAAAATAAAATTGGGATATCATAAGAGAAGGTTATAAAATGCTTGAAAAACCATTTTGAGATTTCGTATTTTATTGTACATGTAGCAGAGCCATGAAAGACAGGATAAGCAAGAAACCAAGTTAGATGATTATGTGCTAGACTGATGTTGAGATTTTTATTAGGGTGTACTCTCTGACACACAATATTCAAAATGATATGGAAGATACAAATACTGATCATTTTTTTTCAAATCATCACTAAAATGTTTTAAAAAATCTCTTTATAAAGCAAGATGTCTAACTAAAATGGATGGCAATGGGCTCCTAAGACAGGCATAAAAATGGTTGCTAGGAAATACTATTTCTTTTAGAAGTTAGGCTCCATAAGGGCAAGAGCTGGTCTCTGGCTCACCAGTATTGAGCTTTGATAAAATACAAAGTTTTGTATGAGTGACTATTGATTCCTATCTTTTTTTTTCCGGTAAGAACCCTCAATTTCCTTGAGGAAAAATTATTCTTCTTTCCTAGGCTAACTTAGGGAAGTTGCCAAGCAAGTTATTCACCTTGCCCCCAGGACAAGCAGGGTTATCCAGGTCTCTTTCCCACTCTCTGACACCTTAAATGGAAGGATACAAGGAAGGAAGCACCCATGCAGTGATCCATCCCTGGGGAGGGGCCTAATGTAGACTGTACACTATGTACCATATAAGCATGCCCAGAACTACTCTTTCTCCTGTCCTTTCTGAGTCAGGTTCTGTATCTCTTTCTTTGATTCTATGAACCACCCCTCATGTTGAACATTTTCTAAAGTGTTCAACCCTATCTAAATCAGGTAGACACAGGCGATTTACTTTATTAGTATATAAAGAACACAAACTGGTGCAATAGTTTACGTACCAGGAGTTTGATTTTGCTTTGTTATATTTACACAATTAAATTATGTATTTCATAGAATATGGCTTAGTTGGCTGAGTATCAGGGCATCATGGGAAAAATATACTCATCCCCATCAACCAATCAGTAGATAATTAAGTTCCAGGTAATCTTTACATAATTTTTTAATGGAACAGTAGACAGCCACTGAGCCTTTTCAGAACCTGGTTTCATAAAAGTTACTCTTTTCACTTGTCTAATATTATATGACTCATTATCTAATCATTAGCATGAGTCTAGTGATGCTCTTTATTTTTTGAAACTTCAAGTGGGGGAATGATTGTAATGGATTTGAAGGTGTTTTTTGAATGTTCTACACAAGGATAGATGAAATACAGTCCCTTTAAGCCATGTTTCACAGCTGACAATTTAGGGTGTGTAAAGAAAAAGTGTGGACTTAAAGAAAAATTCCTTAATTGAGCAAAGTGCCCTCTACTGATGAGTAGAGTAAGAAATTACCTGTAAAAGAACATTCTTTCTTTTTTTTTTCTTTAATGCTTCTGTTCTTTCTATTATGCCTTTAAATAAAATACTGAAAATCTTCAAAGGAATAAAGTCATGCAGATTAGGTGAATGAATAAAGAATGAATAAAGAATGTGTTAGTCTATAACAGTAATGTATCTAAGATTTCAGAAATGAAAAGACCACAACCACAGGATCAGGGAACCCAGTTTCCACATAAATCCTCCTTTGGTCTTCATTTTTTCCATCTGGAAAGTAAAAACTAATAACCATGTGATTTTAATCAAAAGACTATCTAGGACAGGGTAAGAAATTCCCAAGTATCCCTCCAAAGTGATTCTTGTGAATGCATAATATGATTGGGAGCCAAGGTATGGATTAATAGGTAATTTTCCATTTAACTCTGCTCTCTTTCATTCTACATAAAATAGAAATCTTGTTTATAAATGCAGTTTTATATTTAAATTGATTATGAGACCATCAAAATCTATTCTTTGAAATACAATTGTTTTCTTGCACACTCATTTTTTACTTGCTTAGAGATGCTTATAGCCATAATATTAAAAATTATTTAAGTTTTTATTACCAAGTACAGAAGATAAATCTTTCATAATTATTGTGGTAGCACCTTATATTTAAAAAATTTAAAGGATTTCCAGGACATAATACTCACTGTCAGTGTAAGTGTTTATATGTAGTCCAAAGCCTTCCCACTTTAGCCAGAGCCCACATCTTTTACATTATTCTTAAGTAGAAATACTATCATTTGTAAAATAACATAAGAAAAACATAATATTTTTCTTTTCTATATTTAATAATTATGGGATTTTTAATTAAATAACTTTGGAATTAAAATAAATATCAATAGATCAGATTCCTTAAAGTCTGAATCTTACATGTACCCCACTCTATCAATAAATTATTCTATTCATTTTAGCTGATATTAAATATACATTAAAATTATATTTGGAAGTATATAGAGAACTTAATTCTAGTTGTGTCCACTTATTAGGAAATATCAAATAAATGATTTAAGCTCTCTGATTCTCTCATTTTCATTTATAAACTAGGGAAAGTAATAATTATACTACAAGATTGTGGTATAGCTTAAAGAAGACAGTAGGATAGTATTATGGATTGCTATCTAAATATCTATTGTTATTATTATGGACTTCAGAGAGTGGAAATTCAGATTGAAAGTGAAGAACATTTCTCAACAACTGGCCAAAATAAGTAATGACGATTTGAGAATATGATATAATTTATATAAAATTATAGCATTTTCATTGAGATGTTATATAAACTATGAAGAGATTCAAATGAAATCATTGTGAATATGCTAAAATTATACTATAAGATGCAATCATGTGGCATGAATCCATGAATATAAGCACTCAAAAATAAAACCATCGACATATGTACTCTGTAGTTAAGACACAGTGTATATCACACAAATAAGCAATATTTCTCTAAGCAGAATTTGAGAATCACAACTAGGCTGGCATTGTTAAATTAAGACTTTTGCTTTAAATAAACTCAATTATGAACTTATTATAATTTAAAATTATACCCTATCTTCAAGAGTGAAAAATTTAAAAAAACCATAAATGTATATAGCAAAGTCATATTTATGTTTTTAATGTTTTGAATATTAATGAATATTCTTATGACTATATAATCATAGGGAGAGTAACTGTTTTTTGTCAGTTCGTGATACGGTGGAGGCTAAACCCCCAAAAAGTACCTATTTATTGTTTTATTTAAATACTATTACAATGCAAAATAAAACTGGATGATAAGGAAACATAAAAGTATTATTAAAGTTCTATCTGAACACCATATACCAAATAATTCTTGGAAGATACAGTCACATGACAAAGAGATATGTGTCTGTGCCCTATGTTGGGAGTCACAGCATTATGTCTCTATGACTGGACACTCATACAACACAGAAAACTACCACATTTGACCATTATTTTGGAAGAAAATTTTTAAATGGTTATGAAAAATAAAGTTGAAGGTTCTTCTAAATTTTTCAAAGGTAACTTTTTAGAACTGTAAGACTACTTGAACTGAGCCATAGAACAATCCAGGGTACCTGTCAACATTTTCTCATTTTCTTTGGACATTAATTTTTCAAAAATGTTTCTGCTACTTGTAATATTGTGACATTAAAAATGAAAACAGTGAAAATATGGCTGTGTGGAATATCTGAGACTTTCCTGCCTATGCTCTCTTGAAGGACTTTTATGGTGTCACAACTTATATTTAAGTCTTTTATACACCTTGAATTTATTTTTGTGTATGTTGTAAGTCAGTGGTCAAGTTTCATTCTTTTGCATGTAGCTGTCCAGATCTTCCAACACCATTTGTTGAAGAGGCTCTTTTTGTCCATTCTATGCTGCTGCCCCCTTTGTCAAATATTAATTGACTGTAGAGACTTGGGTTTATGTCTGGGCTCTCTATTCTGTTCCATTGGTCCATGTGTCTGTTCTTATGCCAGTACCAGGCTCTTTTGATTACAGTGGCCTTGTAATACAGTTTGATATCAGGTATTGTGATCCCTCCTGCTTTGTTCTTCTTTCTCAAAATTGCTGCAGCTTTTTGGGGTTGTTTATGGTTTTCAGTTATTCCATGCACAATATTTTCACTGACATGTTCCCTAGAACAAAGGACATAAAGGTAAAAATAAACACATGGGATCTCATCAAAATAAAAAGCTTCTGCAACACTAAAGAAAACAGCATAAAAATGAAAAGAGAACCAACCATATGGGAAAACAAATTTGCCAATGATACCTCAGAAAAGGGTTTGACCCCCAAAATATATAAAGAAATCACATGACTCCACTCTAAGAAGACAAGCAACCCAATTAAAAAATGGGCAAAGGACTTAAACAGACACTTCTCCAAGGAGAACATACAGAGGGTCCAGAGACATATGAAAAGATGCTCAGCATCACTAGCCATCAGAGATGCAAATTAAAGCCACAATGAAATACCACTTCACACCATTGAGAATGGCCATTATAAACAAATCAACAAACAACAAGTGTTGGAGAGGATGTGGAGAAAAGAGAACTCTAGTGCACTGTTGCTGGGAATGCAGACTGGTGAAACCACTATAGAAAACAGTATGGAATTTCCTCAAAAAACTAAACATGGATCTGCCTTTTGACCTGGCAATTCCACTGCTAGCAGTATATCCTAAGAACCCTGAAACATCAATCCAAAAGAACCCGTTCACTCCACAGTTCATAGCAGCACAATTTACAATAGCCAAGTGCTGGAAACAACCTAAGTGCCCATCAGTAAATGAATGTATCAAGAAACTATGGTACATTTATACGATGGAATTCTATGCAGCAGAAAGAAAGAAGGCGCTCCTACACTTTGAGACAGCATGGATGAAACTGCAGAGCATTATGCTAAGTGAAATAAGCCAGGCAGTCAAAGACAAATACCATATGATCTCACCTTTAACTGGAACATAATCAACATAACAAACAAGCAAGCAAAATATAGCCAACGACATTGGAATTGGGAACAAGCTGACAGTAACCAGAGGAACCAGAGGAGAGAGGGGAGTGGATAGTGGGGGGAAAGGATGAAGGGTTTACAGGAACAACTATAAAGGTCACATGGACAATAACATGGTAGGGTGGAAACATGCGAGGGAGGTGGGGAAGGCTGGGGTGGTGGGGAGGGGTAGGTGGAAAATGCAGAAAACTGTACTTGAACAGCAACAAAAATCAAAAACATTTTTAAAATAATGAAAACAGGACACAATTTTTTATCCTTGTCAATCAGTTTATAATTAATTAGTCCTAAAATAGTTGATACTAGAGTACTACATTACCAAAGTCTGTAAGTATTGGATTTTAATATTTATCAGTTAAATTCAATGACATACTTTGTCAAGAAATTTATGGCATATTGTTCATACCAGATAATGAAACTGAAACAAGAAAATATCATGGAAATTTTAAAATTAAAAACGAACAATTTTTACATGGTCATATGGTAAAACATTTTAAAATAATTTCATTTACCTCATAATTTGGTAACATATTTCGAAGTGCAATGAAAATTATTAGCACAAAACTAGATCAATCTTTACATATAGTTTACTGTATAGTGTTATTCCAAAACTATTGGTGTTAAAATAGATAAAGAATAAAAATTGTCTTAAATAATGTGTTTTATATAAGAGCCCTTAGATGTCAGTTTTTTCCTTCTCCCTGAGAGTTAGAGGAACTAAGCAAGTTTGAACAAGTTAGTTGATTTATTTTTATAATTATCACACATATATGATGTTCCTGTGTGATATATCCATCTCTGTCCTTCTTTCTTTCATTTTCTATGTGACTCTAATAATATTTGGAAAGGTAACATTTAATATGCTATGAATTGGGAAGATTGCTTCTTCACTTAGTTGAATACATTTTTTCATGTTTATTGAGCAGCAATCATTTTTCATTACTTGGTTGAGTTTTAAAGTTACAGAGACATAAATAGAATAAATTCCTTTTGGGAACATAATGCCTAATAGTAAATTTAGCTTGCATAAAAATTATCTCAAACAATGTGATAAGTGCTAGGAGGAATGTGCCAGGTATTAATCTTTTATTTTAGTCTATCTATCTATATTTGCTTAACTAATTTAAATTATTTTTTGTGACACATTGTATTACATTTATTTCTTTATGGAGATATGTTACTGAGAAAAGTAGCTCTGATATTTCTGACACAGCAAACTTTATATGAAAAAAAGAATATAAATTAATACAATATAATTAATACTAACTACAAGCAATCTTTATACATTTCTAGTTCATATATTTTATTTCTATAATGTGTATTCTTACAGATTTTTGGGACTTTACACAATGTATTGAATTTATGAGAAAGTTACCTAACAAAGCGAAATACATATTTTTATCAACTCACAGTATTAAGTGTCTATACATGTGTATATGTAATTGTGATTATAACTATATATGCCTCATTTGAAAGACATGCAAAGTGTTGAAAGAGTTACAAATTATGTATATTTGTAACATTTATGACTCTTCCCTCTGCTATTAAAAATATAATATAATATATAAATTTTGTTTTATTAACACTGCCAGATATAAGCTTTTAGTGAGTTGAATTTTTAAAAAAATGATGAGATGGATATTAAAATACAAATATTCATTCACTTCAATTATTTTGATCTCACAAGTCTGAAAATTTTGACAGGCACAAAGGTCTTTCCTGCTAAATACTGGAAAAGAGTGATACATTTCCTAAATGTTTGTAGATTCTGTAGTAACTGAAGATACTTTACAAGGTTTTTCTAGGGGCAAATGTTAAAGAAAACGAATGTAAAGCAATAAACACAGAGTTTTATCTAGTCAAGTGGCAGATAGCTATAATTTTACCAATTAGTCCTAAAGGAAAAGTTGTAAAACAAGAAGTATACCTCATTTTCTTGTAGAAACATCATTGTTCTATCAAGAAATATCAGACAATTTCACCTAAAATAGCATGTGCTTAATTTAATGCAGTTATATATGTAGTATATGCATATGAAGTTCATCCTGCCATATATCTTCATTTTCTTCACAAAACTAAACTAAGTAACTATCAGTTTGGGTTCAAGATGTGTATTATAGTAAGAAACAATGACCATATCAATTCAAAATAGTGCATATTATATGTTTCTCCTATGTTATTATTTGGTTTTGATATATGATCCATTAAGTCAAAATGGAGGCAGATCAAGTCATCAAGTAATTAGAACAGTGGTAGCATATGCTACCATGTTTTGCTCACTACTATAACATCACAGTGACCTCCATATATCCCTAGAATGCCAGTGTATCAACATTAGTGCTGTATGTGTTTGTTTAAGTTATTTTTTTCCTCCTGAAATGTGAAAATTAATTGTTTCTTTCCTTACTGTTTAGATACAGAGTAAGTAAAAGTTTTTCAAGTGTAGAGATACACACCTTGGGTTCCACCATATTCATGCATGTGGACTGAGATATCACTATAAGTCCTCATTTACTTCTGTATCATATAAATCATGATGCTACCTCATAGAGCTCTTGTGAGACTGCAATATCATGCACAATATAAACTTTTGGCGAAGCATCTGGAAAATAGTTTCTTATCACAATTATAAATTACTATGATTAGAGTCTTCTCCTATCTCTTCGTAGTTACTAGAGAACTGCTATAGTACATGAGACATTTTGACTTAGAGGGATCCTATTCTGGAATACAGGCTGGCATATGGTGGTCCTTGGGAGCCACTTGTTCTTGTAAAGCCAGTGAGATAAAATGTTTTATTTTTATTTTTAAAGTTGGAAACAATAAAGACTACAAAATAATAGAATGGTATAATGGCTGAATATTAAATTCTAATTTTATATGTCTATAACTAAAATATATTCATGCATAAATATATAAAATAACATAAATAAATATATGACTAAAATAATTTATAAATGCAGTCTCCGTAGAGAAAGCTGGATTGAAATGCAGCCCCAACTCTCGGCCTATTGTCACGTTTCCTTTCACACTACAACAGCAGAGCTGCATAGTAGGCGGACACTTATGGCCTACAAAGCTGAAAATGTTTATTTACATCTGGCATGTTCAGAAAAAGTTGGTCTCAGAAAGAATATGAGGTATATGAATTACCCAAGGCAATTCTGTAAACTCTCTGTAAAAAGTGAGGTTTTAACTAAGTGATTTCTCAGAGACTTCCTGATCTGGTGCTAAAAAGCAGAGCTTTCCAAACATAAATTAGATCATCTTTTCCCATTACTTCCTGAGCCCCGCGATCTTTGAGAAAGTACAAATTTTGTTGTCATTCTTTTTCAGTCCTCTCTACTTTAAATGACTATTTAAAATCTTAGTATCGCTGTCAGTGTGAAGAACTTTGTCCTTTAATAGGCATTCACCTAGTGCTTAATAAAGTTTGTGAGTAGGTAGAGAACAACATTAATATACCACAGAAACATGGGTTACCATATAGTTTCCTTAAACTCCATTTCCTCCTGCAAAAAAATAAAATAAAATAAAGATTAAAAATGAGAAAATAAAAAAGAAACATGGGGTGTTTCAATAAGAAGGAACATTACCTTATTTTCTATATCAGCTATGAAAATTTCCAAATAGCTAACAAGTCCTACTTATAAGCATAATTGGAAATTGAAATTAAGGCTAATGGCTCTCAACATGTTGATTAGTTTGAATGATGTATGCACTATTCTATGTCCATCTACTTATATTGAACCTTAAAATGGGAATTAAGGAAGAATTTTTAATGTTTTAGTTGGTAGAGTTTGACCTGCATCTTCAACTGGGAGAAGAGGAGCACATTAGAACCAGAGCTTTTGGCAGCAGCACTGGCACTCAGACTTCGCTGACGAAAGTCCTCGAAGACTTACTGGGGAAGTTTCAGTGTCAGCCTGTCTTTAGTGCAGTCACATCAGAAGCTTCCATGGCTGGAGTTTTTCTTCTGATTTTTACAAGAGGAAATGCCAAAATAACTTTCTATTATTGCAATTTCATAATGTTCTATAATATTAACATACTTTTTCAGTGCAATGCTTTATATTTTACTTTGTTATCTAGAGACCATCAGAAGCTATAACAACAAAGACTATTCAGTTGTTTATAGCAGAGCTAAGTTAAAAATCAAGGAAATATAAATATCAGTTATTCACAAAATATAATTAGCCAAAATGGTACTTTCATTACCTCTTTCATGAGTTCATATATCTCTATTTTTAAATATAATTAATAAATTATGATTATATATTTTTACCACATGATGCTTGTATGCACTAAATACAGTACAGCAAATAAATTATGTGATTAACTTTTTTCTTTTTCTTTTTCCTACATTTGATCCTAGACAAAAGGCTGAGAATCAATCTTTTCTTTTTCCTTTTTTGTATGTAGCTTTTTCTTTTTTTATTGTTGATACAATAACAGATATCCCATATTTTCTCCCTCTTTGCCCCCCACCCTGCCTTCACCACACTGTTGTCTATATTCATGAGCTATGTATGTATGTGTATATGTTCTTTGGCCAGTCTCTTCCAGTCCCACCCAACCTCCTCCTCTCTGAGATCTGTCAATCTGTTCCATGTATCCATGCCTCAATTTATAAATTTCATTGTTAGACCAAAAATAAGATTGTGGCTTTCTCAACAATTTGGTTTTCTCAACATCATCTGTGAGAAACTAATTCCATTAAATAATGTTTTTTTTAAAAAGTAATAATTTTTGTTTTCAAAAATGTCTTTTTGTAAATTTATGGAAACTAAAATTCATGGGAGGAAACTGAGTTTTAAATCAACATAATGTGCTAATTAGGAAATTCTGTATATTTTATACTTTATATTGTGCATATTTTAATTGATTCCATTGATTGTGAAAACAGCTATGACTAAAAGGAAAAATCAAAAGAGTAAATTCAAAGTATGAATGAGCAAATATAATAAACTATTCATTAACAGATTTATCAAAAGATTTTAACGAGCTTGTACTTCTGACACTACAGATCTTGAAACATTAAGGGATACTCCATAGCTATGCATACTTTTAATCTCTTCTGCTCCACTGCATGCTGGCACTTAATTTCCTATTTTTTAACCACAAAATTTTAACTGAAAGTGTTATATTTTATTTCAGAGTTCAACAATTTATGTCTTATCTCTTACCAAGAGGCTGGGTTTAAATCCCATCTAGCTAGTAAATTTATATCTTGGGATTTTCTAAGGAAAATGTCATCCTGGAAGTTTGTGAATTTAATTTGGAACCACCTGCTGAGTTCTCAGTGGAATACTCAAAAGTTCAGAAACCATTTTTCCTATTTTTAAAAAGATCAGGAATAGGAGATAAAACTTGATTTTAAGGTCTCTTTCTAACTCTTCTCTCATGGCAAATGCATCTAAAATAAATTTTGGGGGTAAATATCTGAAAAAAATGCCGGAACTTATAGCAGTATATTAAAAACATAAGTCTAGCAGAATTTCTTTTCCAAGTTTATCCTACGGATTCTGAGGTTTAGAAAAATATAAAATAAATAAATGTATGCATCATATTATGGTAAAGAAAATGATATTCCCAGTGGATACATTTTGACAAATTTGTTAAACCAAGTGTATTTATCTAAGATCCAGGGAATCTTGCTTTCCTCTAAACTAAACTCATTACACTGATTTCAGTTGTGTTTTATTCTCATAGGAATCTTCAAGACACAGAACTGAGATTCTATTAAAGATCGGAATTGAATAAAAATCAATGTCTTTATGAGGCAGAAGGATGGCTCAATCATTGGCAAGGATCTAACATATGCTTTTTATATTGTGGTTTGCCTCATTCCTCATGTGTCACTCCAAAAATTTTATGAGAATATTACTTATGCTATCAAAATATATCCTCAGTCAAGATATAAATTTTCACAGGATGACCATATATTTATAAGTTCTCCATATTGATCCATGAGCATGCCTCCATATGCTTAGCAGATCCACTCATATACCAGGGAGAGCAATGTATCAAATGCTGGAAACCTCTTGTTCCCTATCCAATGTGTATTTGGTTTGCCTCTCTCTCCCACTGTGCATACAGATTATTCTGTTGCTAATGCCTGACATGCTGTCAGAAGAGTTGAAATAAGACATGATACATGAGACAGAAGAGAAGGCATACCTGGAAGGAAAGCATCCAAGACAACTCAAAAAATAAACTCAAACCAAATCCTGCTATGGTCTTAGAATCACATGCTGTGAATGTCTGGTGAAACTATTGTGTGCTTTTTATTTTTTTGTCTTCATAAGTAAATTTACTGAAAACAAAGAAGCAATGTGATTGTTTAACTCCACCTTACCCATTTAAATTTTTTCTTTTTTTCTATTTAATTCATTCAATGTCCAATTGAAGCAAAAACACTCAGTTTCATGGATCTGTTCCAATTTTCCAAACTATCTTCAGATTTGGGGATTAAAAGCTATTAAAACCAAAGTAAGAAAAATAAGTGTAAACAAATTAAAAGACAAAAAATACTACCAGTCGTGTGTTAATTGGATTGATTTCACAAAAACACTCACTATGCCTTCAGTTTTGGATTAAGAATAGTGGCACAAACAAAAATGAATAAGCAATGTTCTGATTTCAAAGATACCAGAGTTCACTTTAGAGTCTAAATGAATGCAAAATATTACTCTAGTAAATTCTGGTTCATATTCTTACATACATAAATCAGTACCTAGTCGGATCACTAGCAAACCACTGCTTTCTTAGTCTAAGTTTATTGACATTTAGCAATTCTTCAGGTTCAAATATGATATTACCGACCCATTTTTTTTTTTTTTGTTACCAGGCCTCAACACACATTATTTCTCTTATGAAATCTAATTCAGACTATTTTCCAGTGAGCATTTTTATTTTCAATTTGGCAAATCTGGTGTGAGACTTGCAATATACTTTATGAAAAAGGAAAAACTTGGCCAACTACTTTGAACAGATTATAATAATTTACTTGTCTTTACCATCAAGGTGTTCAATAAAGGTTATTAAGAAAATACATCATATTTTAAAATTTCCTTGCAAGGTACAAGATAAGAAATTGCATACTAAAAAATAAGCCTGAAATAAGGCAATATTTTTTTCTTTAGCATTTATTCCTATTCTGGGTCAATAAAAAAATGTATGCCCGTATTTTGAGGAAGCTGCAGATGAGCACTTAAATAGACAGTATTCTCAATTTGAAACATGGTAAAATGATAAAAATGTGCAATTAAATGTCTGTTATCTGAGGACTTTCAAAAGTTTTATTGAAAATTAATATGTACCCTAAACAACTTTAAATGTTATTACTGTGTGAGCCAGTCCTTCCCTTTTTCTTCTATATTAATTCTCTCAGTCACAACGATACTGATTGCACTTTCAAAACAAAACTTATATATAACCCTTCCCTTCAATGTCCATTCTAAATGAGGACCTTCTCTTTGAGGATGAGCCCAAGACTACTACATGAGTTTTCTAAAGCATCTTTCATCTAGATCCCTACACAAATGATCTCAGATTCAAACCCCTCCAGTTCCAGGGAGACACTGAGAAGCAGGCCCAGCCTTAGTTGTAACAACCTGGAGCCAACAGGCCCTATTGAAGGATGGGCAGATACTTACTCCGGCCTCCCACATCTCCATTCAGCTTGAAATATCAGCCTAGCTTTTACTATCAGCTAAGAGATTATCTAATCTAGTACATCTCTGACCACATCTCCCTGTCTCCCTCCTTGGAATGAATCCCTTGACCCTCGTTTTCTCTACCATATTCACTTAGCATTTATAAATGATAAAATTTGTAAATTCAACTGGAACTTATATACAGTAAAGTCCAACCCTCTCCCTTCATAGCAATCCAGATACAAAAATGTACATATCTAATACAAGCTAATGATAGAGGAAGGATGCAAATCCTACATATAATTGCTTCTTCCATTTATCTTGCCTTGTCAACAATATTTAAAACTCTCATAAGACAGAAACCACACTTTATGTTTTTATATCTCTTTATGACAATGCCAACAACAAATAACTATAAAAACTTTTTTAAAATTTAAAAATCTGAAGAATTCTTATGATTTTGCTCAAAATTGAGCATTGACATTCAATCAGAGACAAAAAATAAAGTTGTGTTCTACAAGTATTAATGATCTCTGAGACTGTCGATGGGGCTGTTGTTTTCCCATCTCAACTTGGTCCAGAAAACCTTCTCATTGCCCTCCCACCTAGTGCACAGCTGAACCGAAGTGCTATCTTTCCCTTGATGAGACCCATAAATACTTACTGTGCAATTGTGAGAATAACTGATGCTGATGTCAGTGTTACCCTAGGATACCATGATTACTTCACTGAGTGGCTAAGATTGAAGTGATTTATTATCTATCACCTTACATAGCTATAGCTAATATTTCATCTGGAAAACTAACCCTTTTCATAGTTAAATACTGATTTGTTAATGCAGCTCATAATTGTTCACTTAGTGTTTTAATATAATTTTTGTGATAAATGCAATATGTTTAAATTTATGATATTCAGATTTGATTAATGTGCTTGTGCACATCAAATGAGACCACGATGATACAATTTGTTGAACTTCTAGATTAGTTGAACAATCTAATTTCCTGACCATTTCAGACATTATTTTTCAGTACAAATAAGATGAGGGAATTCATGAAGCCTGTTTAAAATCACCTCTCCCAGAGTATTGCATAAATATCATAAAACATTTTTGGGTTATATGAGCCATGATTTCTTTATGTTTTTTAGAGAACAATACAATATAGAAAAAACAAGTACATACTTTAGAACCAGTAGTCAGGATTGAGTTTGAACCCCAAATCCATAATTACATGTCCCTGCAAATTAAAATTTTCCAACTATGTTACAATAAATTACTTCCTCAGTATATGCTCACACACACAAAGACACGCACAAACAATACTAGTATCAAAGTGATGATTACAAACATGTTAGACTACTGACCTCCCTGCTTCCTTTCAGTGTTTTTCAAAACATGTTATAGCTCCTTTCCCACTGTCTATAATGTGGAAATGGACTCATTTTCTCTATCAAAAACAAAACAAGGGGAATTACAGCTAGAGTGACTTAGATTAGATAACAAAAAGGATTTCCTGGGTGCTTACACTAATCATTCAAAAGATCACTTATGTAGTGGCCTTTTATGTCCTTGATGGGAATTAGTGAGAAAGACACAATTACCTTAAAATGATCCATTCTCTGGTATTATTTTCACACAGTTTTGTGCCTTAGTATTTCTATTTCCAGAAAAGGACCCAGTTATATATTCAAGATGAAATGGTGGAAAACAAAACAATATACAAGAGCAAAGTCTTGTGATCTCAAAGTAAGCTAAGAACACCTTAAATGCATCTATAAAAAAATGAAAAGTGCAAAATATCTTTGGTTTCTATTTCTCACATACCTTTTACTTCTCCCATTTTCAGGATTTAAAGTATGAATATTATATTGTGCTTAACTTCTAAGAACATCATATAAAATACGACTTGTAGAGGCCTCCCACTCCTTTTGTTAATCTGACAAGTGCCCTGTGTTGGAGCTAATATGCTATTCTGTTCTTATCTTCCAAAACTCACATCTCAGAAAAGCAACTCGCAGTAGAAAATAACCTGGATAGTGGTCACATCTCAAGAGCTAAGCCAGACTTTGGTGCCTGCCATAGAATTTCCTGAACTGGGAGTAAAAATTTCACCCTTAAGCCCTGCTGTCATTTAGATGACTTCCATTGTAATGGCCTATCTACAGACCAACATTTTCTGAATAGGTCCTTGTTCTATTTGGTGCTTTCCTGAGGAAGCTTTATCAGTGTTCTGATGTACAGTAACCTGATAAGACTTTATTTAGCACCCATACATCACTCCTTAACCTTTGTGGAAGACCACAGGCAGCCAAGCCCTTCCCCATTTGGGTACTGAAAAAGCATTCTCCACTACTTGAAGCAGATTACCCTGGTAGCTTTTTTTTGTCAGAAACTTAGGTTTCAAGCTTAGGAAGGCCTCTCTAACAATAATGTCAGCTAATGGAGAACTACCATTTATATGTGAGAAGGTTTGAAATCTCATGAACTTAATTATACATACATTTATATCACATATGCACACAAAAATAAAAATAAACACAATTGTAATAGCTTAAACTGACACGTCTTAATAAGAAAAACTTATACCAGTGAATGTGTGAAGTAAAATCTTCAAGAAAAGTTGAGCTTAAAAATAATCAGTCTTTTGTAATGACTTTTCCTCATGTTTAAGCTATTTGTATTTTAATGGTATATAAATGCATAATATTCAGATGTGTTAATATCAATTTGCTGTATGCTTTGGCACATGAAAATCTATGTCAAAATTTGTCTAGTCATAAATATTTTATTACATGGAACTCATGGTATAAAGTAAAAAAAAAGTATCAGGAGAACAATGAAAACAGTTTTCTGGTGTAAAATTCAAACTGAATGTTGCACCACCCGATGGAGCTTATTAAAGCATCTTAGAGTATTAGCAAGACATTCTTGGATTGCATTATGAAACAACTCTCTGTAATCAAATTTTGAGAGACCCTCATTTTCATTCATTTAAATTGGGTAGCAACAAACATTCTTTTTAGGAGAAATTCCATTTGAACTTGGCCTTGAAGGGTAAGTGGACCTTTTCCAAGCTACACAAGTGGAATGAAAACCTGGGAAGAAGCAAGATCAATGCATGAGTAGTCTCAAAGAGAATGCTATAGTTAGAGAACAGTCAATACTACACTTCACAATGGCCGATCCATTGTTGAACAAGAGTCATGTTAGTACCTGAAAGTGAAAAGAGTGGTTGAGTCAGATTTCCATACTCCTGTTGTACCCTGCAATGGAGGTTTTAACTTTATTCTATTAATAGCAGAAAAGTAAATTCATTTTTAATCAGAAGATCAACTTGAACATAAAGTCAGCAGCACCTGGGAAGTCATTAGAAACACCAGTTCAAGTGCACCCTAGACTTACTGATTCAGCAAATCTGGTGACAGAACTGCAGGCCCATTTTTTAAGACTTCCAGATGATTCTTATGTTTGTTATGATAGAGATTGTTTAGCAAGAAAGATTAAAATAATACTAATAATTAAAAATCTTGCCATAAGCTTGAATGTAGACTTACTGTGCTTTACTTTGACTAAGTACAAAAACATCTGTTTGTATGAATTATCTACCCTTGCATCATGAAATGGGCCTACTAACTCAAAGCTACCTTATCCTTTTACTAAAATTCTGTTAGCATTTCTACGAGTTAATAATAATGAGAATGCATATAATTTTTAATATTAAGATAAATAAAACCATATTTTATTCTATAATGTTCTAAGTATTCCACAGAAAATAAAAACTCTCAAACAAAGCCTTGAGTATGACAAGGTCAATATTTATATTCATTAGTGGATTCACATTTTTAGTGAGGTTGTAACAGCCCATTTGAACAAGAGCTTTTGATATGATAAACAGTGTAATTGATGAATTAGCCATGTGACTGAGAAGACAAAAAACAAAGATCTACTGAAGACTCAAACTGGATTGAAAACTTATTTAGTAAGATCACCTTGTTGCCAGTGGAAATAGATTCTTTCACAGTCACTGGCAATGTTTTATGGGGACCCACACATAGGAGGACTTGACGGGGAGTGGCAAGATTTACTGCAGTGAAAAGAAAGGACTGCTTCCAGGTGCCAGATATCTCATGCATGACCAGATTGCTCCACTTTGTTGTGGAAGAAGTTCAGCATCTGAAGCCACAAGTCTCACTTGTCCTCACCAAGCCCAGAAGGAGGGACAGAGCCTACAGATTCTGGGACATTTTTCTGGCATTTGCATCTATAACGTCAGTTGTCTAATTTAGTCTCTGTTCCCATCTAGTCTGCTTTTGGGCCTGCACTTTAGCCTATGGGACTGCCACACCCAGGCCCCCAGCAGCGGCTATGGAGATAGAAAGGGCACACACAAACAAATGAACTCCTCAGCTTTTGTTAAGTTTTCCCTTATATTTCCTTAGTTTAGGAATGAGTAAGCTTTCTTTCAAATTGACCAGTCTTCTTCCTCCTAATGCTTCCTGGGTTTTTGCTGGGCCCTCCCTTTATCCAATCCCTTTTCTGGATATTCTGGGGGTTCTGTGCCCTTATCCTATCTGGTCTTTTCCCCACATTTACCCATGCTACTCTCCTCCCCTTTACTGTCACATTCTGGCTTCTACTGAGCATGCCTCAGCAGAAGAATTTCCCTTTTGTTGGTTTTCCCTCAGCCCCCTGATAATCCATGAGAAGAGGCCACTTTATTCCCTGGGAGATGAGAAGTTGGTTATTCCTCTTTACTTGGGGATTAATTTCCTTTAGTGGAAGATGTGGCCGTACCCTGGAGAGTCTCTTTGAATGCTGCAGCTTCTTAGTTAATCAGGGTTATTGTTTGACTCCATTTGCCCTTCTTCTTTGGTTAATAATTAACTATCGACTTTAACAATCTTATCAGAATGACTCTTCAGAGCCAACTATAGGTAAAATTTAAAGTGGTTAAAATGCACTCCTGTAACACCTCACTCATCCTTTCATTCCTGTTCTAGCTTTTGAGGTCCTTTTCCTCTGCTTCCTTAACCTTTTCTGACTACTCACAGCTCTCTGCTCTGGTATTTTGCTCAGACACACTTTTCCTTTTATGTCAAAAATAGTGTTTCTCCACCACCAATATCAAAATTTCTATTTCTCTAAATGGAAATTACATCAGATATTTGTAGAAAAGTAATCTGATCTTTAAACCATTTCATGCTACAATGAGAGTGACTTTTCTGTGAGGCTTAAAATATAGCACGGGTTGGCTGCATTTTAAAGAGGATGCTTATAGATTCAAGTAAATTTCTACCTGGAAAAAATGTGTCCAGGGAGGCAGAGCTATTCAGCTGCAGGGGAAACTTCCAGATTTTTTAATCTGTCCCTTTCAAAGGAGCAGCTGGTCTGATGGTCAGTAACCTCTCATTGCAGCTGTGCCTTAAATTCGTTTAGAAAATGATGAAATGGTTTAAATGACCACTGTAAACCTGTTATATTTGTTCAAACTAGATTTCATTCTTTTGAAAAAATATAAACCTCTTAGAACCTTTTTAATCAGGTCAGCATTCCTGCACATACCAATTTCGAACACTTTAATGTCTAATTCAGATGTTGAGATCACGATGTTGTTCATATGCCAACTCTTCTCACAAAGTTCCCAAAGATGGACTGAGCCAGAATGATCAAATTTATTTTGAAATGAGGAAGAAGGATCGTCACATTTTTTATGTAGTGCCTTGTATTATAATATTTATATACTTGTCTTTATCCTACAGTGGACTAAAAGACCTTTAAATACATGGAATCTAGCTGACACATCTTAACAACTCCCTACCATCTTTGCTCTTGTTCATGGCAGGCAATCTATAAATATGTGTTAATTAAAGCCAGGATAGAATATTTCTAATTACTTTAACTACTCTGCCAGTTTGTTGATAGCAGCTCTAATATTTTAGAAAAATAAGCACACAGTGCACTATTAAAATCTATCTCTGGCTAAATGTGAATGGATGATAAAAAAAGAAAAGAGTGCTAAAATGAAGTAGAAAGATAGTTCTCTTTGAGAAAGAAAAGGACAATAAGTTAACTGGCTTGGAGCAAATCTCTTATTTGGATGTTTCTTTTTCACTTCTGCCTATTTTATGTAAAGATGAAATGTTTCCGAGTAGGAAAGTTCAAAAGACAAGTTATGGCCTTTCCTCTGATTAAATAAATGCCCAGCAAAGAGATGATATAACACTTTTACAATAAACATTTATTTTCTGTTTTAACTCAGGGGCAAAGAAAAAATAATATCAATGAAGGCAAAATGAGTGAAATTCCTTAAGTATTCTGAAAAACCTTGATTTAATAACCTAACATACAACATTTGACGATCAGCTTCTAAGTTTAGTTTATCTTAATATTTGGTTTTATATACTGTCAAATTAAAAATTAATAGAAGTAGTTAACATTGATTGTACTTATCCAAACATCATATTAATTTTTTCAATATTTTTCTTTTTCCCCTTTTCCTTTATATATATATGTGTGTGTGTGTGTGTGTGTGTGTGTGTGTGTGTGTGTGTGTGTGTATATATATATATATATATATATAGTCTTTATTGTTGTGCAGATACAGTTGTCCCCATTTTCCCTCCATTGCTCTCCCCTGTCCTGTCCAACCCCATTCCCAAACACAATCCCCATTGTCCCTGTTCATGGGTCACTTGTTCATGTTTCTTGACTTTACTTTTCCCTTCTTTCCTCCATTATTCTCCTCCCCCTCCCCTCTGGTCACTGTCAGTTTTTCCTTCATTTTCATGTCTTTGGATGTTTTTTGTTTGCTTGTTTGTTTTGTTAATTAGGCTCCATTTATATGTGAGATCATATGGTATTTGTCTTTCTCCACCTAGCTTATTTCACTTACCATAATACTCTCCAGTTCCATCCATGCTGTCTGGAAGCAAAGGAGTTCCTTCTTCCTTTCTGCTGCATAGTATTCCATTGCATAAATGTACCAGTTTCTTTTTTGATCTACTCATTTATTAATGGGTACTTAGGCTTTTTCCAGCACTTGGCTATTGTAAATAATGCTGTTATGAACAAACAGGTGTATAGGTTCTGTAGAATTGGTGTTTCGGAATTCTTAGGGTATAATTCCCGCAGTAGAATCAGTGAGTCAAATGGCAGATCCATTTTAGGTTTTTCAGGAAATTCCACACTGTTTTCCACAGTGGCTACACCAGTCTACATTCCCACCAACAGTGCACTAGGATTCCCTTTTCTCCACAACCTTACTTGTCAGCACTTATGGTTTGTTGATTTGTTTATGATGGCCACTCATTCTGACTGGTGTGAAGTGGTATCTCATTGTGGTTTCAATCTGCATCTCTCTGATGGCTAGTGATGTTGAGCATCCTTTCATAAGTCTCTGGGCCCTCTGTATGTCCTCCTTGGGGAAGAAATGTTTATCCAGTCCCTTTGTCCATTTTTTTAATTGTGCAGTCATGTGAGTCCCATTTGTTTATTCTTTCCTTTATATCACCTGCTCTAGGGGACATATCAGTGAAAATATTGCTGCATGGAATACCTGAAATTTTCCAGCCTTCATGCCCTTCTCAGACTTTTATGGTGTCATGATTTATATTTAAGTCTTTTATCCATCTTAAGTTTATTTTGGTGTATGGTGTAAGTTGGTGGTGTAGTTTCATTTTTTTGCATGTACCTGTCCAGATCTCCCAACACCATTTATTGAAGAGGCTATTTTTACTCCATTTTATGTTCCTGCTCCTTTTATCAAATATTAATTCACCATAGAGATTTAGGTTTATTTCTGGGCTTTCTATTCTGTTCCATTGATCTATGTATCTATTCTTATGCCAGTACCAGATTGCTTTGATTACAGTGTCCTTGTAATAGTTTGATATCTAGTATTTTGATCCTTTTTACTCTGTTCTTCTTTCTCAAAATTGCTGAGGCTATTCAGGGTTGTTTGCAGTTCTGTATAAATTTTTGAAATATTTGTTCTATATCTGTGAAATATGTCATTGGTATTTTAATAAGGAATGCATTGAATCTATAAACTGCTTTGGGTAGTATGGACATTTTGATGATATGAATTCTTCCAATCCATCAACATGGTACATGCTTCCATTTATTTGTGTCTTCCTTAATTTCTTTCTTCAGTGTTATGTAGTTTTCTGAGTATTGGTCTTTTACCTCCTTGGTTATGTTTATTCCTAATGACTATAGTAAATGGGATTTTTCTTGTTGCTATAGTAAATGGGATTCATTTCTTGATTTCTGTTTCTGATATTTCATTGTTGGTGTACAAAAATGCCTTCAATTTCTGAATACCAACTTTGTGTTCTGCTGTTTTGCCAAATTCACTTATTAGGTTGAATAGTTTTTTGATGGAGTTTTCTACATACTCTGTCATGTCATCTGCAAACAGTGACAGTTTAATTCTTCCTTTCCAATTTTGATGCCTTTTATTTATTTATTTATTTTTGTCTGATCACTGTGGCTAGAACTTCCTATATTATCTTGAATAGAAATAATGTAAGCAAACACCCTTGTGCCTGGTCATAATGGGAAAGCTTTTATTTTTGCCCATGGAATATAATGTTGGCAGTAGTTTTCTCATATATGGACTTATTATATTGAGATATGTTCCCTCTACTCCCACTTTACTGAGTGTTTTAATCATAAATGGGTGCTGTAATTTATCAAATGCTTTTTTGGCATCTATTGATATGGTCGTGTGATTTTAATTTTTCATTATTTTATGTGATGTACTATGTTTATTGATTTGTGAATATCAAAAAACATACAATAAAGTATTAATTGAGTACATGAAAAAATTGAGTCCCTTCTGTGTGGCAGACACTATGATAGATACTAGAGATAAAACTGAAAACTAGAGATACCAGTCTGCTTTCAAGAAAGTTATAGTCTAGTAGACATTTTAAAGATCTGACCAACAATATATGACCAACACTTTACACTGTATAATTTGTTTTAATCGTTTTTTTTCCTGCAAGTCTTCAGCAAGGTCTGCTCTGCACTTTCCACTATAAGTTTTTGGCAGCAATGCAGTTTACTTTGTGGCCATATGTTTATTAGTTACTCATTTAGTCATAAGTACTAGAGAAATGATAATATTTCTCCAAAATACATGGCTTTTGAACTTTCTCCATTAAGTAGGACACTGATACACACCATTACATTTAGCACAATTCTGTGGAGTTCTCTACTAAACAAAACACAATTCTAAACATTGCTAATAAACTTGTCAAAGTTTGCTTTTCTAATCATTGACGCTTTGATTTTATTGTTGTTATTTAACACCCCCTCGCTCATTTCCTTAACTGTACTGTTTGGAAGAAGTCACTTTGTGTGATATGTAGTTGAGGAATATAGAGTTATCCTATACTTCCTTGGAGATGGAGCAGCTTCATAATTTATTTGAAATTTTTCTGCATGGGAGAATGAATTCTCCCCATTTATTTATGTGTTCTATCGTTTATTTATATTAGCCTGGTTCAAAGATATTAATTTTGTACTTTTGGTTATAAACCAGCACTACTTTATTCACTTTCTTCTAAAATGACCCCAGCTTTGGGTATTAGGAGCCCTTTCCTTTGGTGTCTATACTTTCTGACACATCCATCAAAAAATGACAAAATGTGATAAAATATGTTGTTTGAATTGGTTAATCTGATATAACAAATATACTAATAACTATATTTTATAGCACTGACTTTTACAAATGTTCTGTAGAGTATAAACATACTAAATTCAAGACATAGTGGCAACGCTAACAACTATTTGGCATGTAGATGAATAAAGTATAAAGCATCTCTAATATAAAGTATCTCTATAAATATCTCCATAAAGTATCTCTAATCATATCGTTTTTCCTTAAAGTGAAATTACTGAAGATCGTAAGTCATATTTTTTGTCAGATAACTTTTTCTAACATTTGAAGGACTCCTATTAACAAAAGGAAATAAAACCTAATTTTTGTTACTAGACAGCTATTTTATGGATGTTTTCAAAAGAAATTATTTTTAATATTAATATTAGATATGTATAAAATATGTTTCTGCCTCACAAAAAGTTATCAAAAGCAATGTTGGGCATAATGTTCTATGGTAGTTATACAACTAGACAAAACTTCAAGTTACGTAGTATTTTTACATGTATTAAAATATCAAATAAAAAATAGAATATTATCTGTCAAAAAAGCAGAGATCACTAAAAATTTTGATTTAGCAGTTTATGGAACACATCCCTTCCACTAAAAGTTCTTTTGCACACAAAATGAGGCCATCTTGTCCATTAGTAAACAAAAATATAATTTTACCTTATTTAGTTACTTATTAAGTTCATTTTCATCTCAGATATATGCATATCTTGGCCTGAAACATATCCTATAGCTTATTAACCAGCTGGACATCAAGCTCTCACGTTCTCTTGGGCAACCATGATTTCCCAAGAAACAATCTTTGCCTTGATTATTATTTCATAATTAATATCATTTTGTGTTCCTTTAATGTAATATATCAGTTATTGAAGAGAAATATAATACTGTTAAAAAGTGATGGCATTGCTTTCTATGAAAAAGAACAAAGAAAATGATTGGTCCTAAGAGTTTGTAACTGTCCTTTTGGAAGAAAACTGATATCCAAAGTAAGTTCTGAATATCTTCTTATCTTGATACATCTATTTATAGATAATTGGCAAAATTAGTAAATAACAAAGAATACAACAAAAAAAATACTTACTTTCAAATAAATTGAACAGAACAGGCCCAGTCCTTTGGACTGTAAGCTGCAGCATTTGGCTGCCATCTCAAAATTTAAGTAAGCAGGCAGCTCAGAAGCTTCAAAATATGACTGTGAGTTCAGCAGGCAGTTTGCTCTTCCATCTTTTAAGGTCTAAAATTACAATATCTTAAACTTTAAAATCACAACCTACCTATCTAGAATTTCTCTCTCAAGATAGCAAAATAATCTGACACAGTACATACTCTCCATATATGTAATTGAATATATCATTTTGACAGCACTTATTATTTAATTTATAAATGCTTATAATCACAATCTCTTCATCCTTTTCTATCTTGACCAGAATAGACAGTATGAGATGTAGCCTACAAATTGTCAACTCTCTATATTTTTTTAAAAAATAACATAAATGTATCAATACATGAATAGACAAAGAAAGAACAATTTTGATATCTGTATGTAGATAGTAATATAAATTACAAATACATACATTGCTTAGTGTTTGTGATTCATTTGTTTATCCATTATCAGAAGCTCACTAGGGCTATTATCAAGATCACAAATTATATCATCTTGTGCACGCAAGCTTTTCCTCTTAAGCTTTGTTGGCACGCTGTATTGTCTATTACTAGTGATTCCATTGTTCCACCTTCTTGAATCTCAACCTATTCTAATATATCTTCTAGTTCAGATGCAACTTTCATTGAAGTTTTGATGGCTGTATTCAAAACACAAGAAGTAGAAATACAAGGCATCACTGTACTCTTACCGAAGGGAACAACTTGCACAAATTGTGACAGCTTCAAATAGCTGAATCACTATAGCATGTAGGTCAGTCAAGAGGCAAAAACTTTTAAGAACAATTGATCCTTAAAAATGAATGGCAGTTGATCTTAGCCAAAAGGCCAAGAAGAACAAATAATGAAAGGAAACTTTCCTAATTTGGTCAAGAAAATAGACTTGGAAGTCCAGGAAGCACAGAGAATCCCAAACAAGATGGGTACAAAGAGGCCCACTCCAAGACACATCATAATTAAAATGCCAAAGATTAAAGATAAAGAGACAGTCTTTAAAAAGGCAAGAGAAAAGAAGTTAGTAGCCTACAGGGGAGTTTCCATAAGACTGTCAGCTGATTTCTCAAAAGAAACTTTGCAGTCTAGAAGGGATTGGTCAGAAATATTCAGTCATGAAAAGCAGAGACCTACAGCCAAGATTGCTTTACCCAGCAAACTTATCATTTAGAATTGAACGGCAGATAAAGAGCTGCCCAGACAAGAAAAAATTAAAGGAGTTCATCATCACCAAACCATTATTATATGAAATATTGAAGGGAGTTATTTAAGAAAAAGTAAAAGATCAAGATTATGAACAATAAAATAGCAAAAATACATATCAATCACTGAATCTAAAAAGCAAACTAAGCAAACAAGAACACAGACAGAATCATAGATGCAGAGAGCATTTTGATGGTTGCCAGATGGCAGGAAGGTGTAGGGGAATGGGTGAGGAGATGAAGGGATTAAGAAGTGCCAATAGGTAGTTATAGAATAGTCATGGGGATGTCAAATACAGTGTAGGAAATGAGTAGCCAAAGAACTTATACTCATCACCCATGGACATGAACAATGGTATGAGGATTGTCTGAGGGAGTGGGGAATGTTGGATGGAGGGAGACAAAGGGGGAACAATCATGACAAATGTAATAGCATAATCAATAAAATAGAATTTATTTATTTTTAATATATTTCATTTATTTATTTATTTTTAGAGAGGGGAAGAGAGGGAGAAAGATAAGGAGAGAAACATCAACGTGTGGTTGCCTCTTGTATGTCCCCAACTGGGGACCTGGTCTGCAATCCAGGCCTGTGCCCTGACTGGGAATTGAACCAGTAACCCCTTGGTTTGCAGTCCGGTGCTCAGTCCACTGAGCAATACCAGCCAGGGCAATAAAATATAATTTAAAAACATGCATTGACAACACTGATGTAACTAAAATGTGTGTTATATCAGTTTCTTCATTTGAAATGTTGCATCAAAATATTTGCATATATAATGCTAAATTTTATGGAGGATAAAGTGCCCCTTAGCCACTCATCTCCTATGTATTGAAACTTGAAATTAAGTTCTGCAATTGTATTCTTCCAAATGCTTATTTGAAGCCTTTTGAATTGCATAAAAGGGAGAGCTTAAAATAAATTCCTGCCGGTAAATAATTTTAATGGAATTATTAATATTGCATTTCTTATCTAAAATATGCACGTATTATTGCTTAGCTACCATATATATTTTTTATTAAAATTGGAGTTTATTTAAAATATATATGAAATATCAGGAGTTGAAAGTCAGATGTACTTCCCCTGAGATAAAAGTGGCTAATTGTTTATTGCTCCAAAATACCATTTTTCTGTTGCTTTAGTGATTATTGATTTCATCACCAGTGACTAGCACAGTATAGTTATAGCTGAGTTATGCTAACTCAGAGCAAGAATGGGAATACAATAAGGTTTTCAGATATTCAGTGAGATAGGTTTTACTTAAAATACAGACAATATTTCTCTAGGTTTGGCTGTAATATTCTCTCTCATGTAAGTATTGCCTCTTTGCTAATCCTAACCATGTCTTGCTTATTAAAAAGGACACATATCAATAACATTTGTCATATTTCGGGTTGTAGGGCATATGAGAGCTTTAGTTAAAAGAAAGTATTACCAAATTGCAGTTTATTTTGCTACTAAAATTCTAACCCTTTGAAAACAAAAAGCATACCATGATCTTTTCACATTTTTGCTTTGCTTAGATAATTTGAGAGAGTGTTTTAAAATCATATTACCATACACAGCTGATGTTCAGCTTGCAAGTACTGGAGCATATTCTCACTGACAGCTGCTTGCCTGGTGCTCATGCCTCTAGCAGAAATTAAATGCTTTGAAATACTTAAAGAAAGAAAAAAAGGAAGGAAGGAAAGAAGGGAGGGAGGGAGGGAGGGAGGAAGGAAGGAAAAGAAAAAGGAAGAAAGAAAGAAAGAAGAAAGAAAGAAAAAGAAAGGGAGGAAGGAAGGAAGGAAGAAAGAAAGGAAGAAAGGAAGGAAGAAAAGAAAGAAAGAAAGAAAGAAAGAAAGAAAGAAAGAAAGAAAGAAAGAAAGAAAGAAAGAAAGAAAGAAAGAAAGAAAGAAAAGCAAAGGGAAGAAAAAGAAAAACAGAGCCTGCTACCAATATCTCTCCCCAGTTCCTACCACTGTTATTTCTCTCCTAACCTTACTCCTCTCATCTACCCTGAGCCCACACCATCACCCCTGAGATCTTCAAAATGCAAATCTGATCTAGTCATCACCATCACTCCATGCCAAGTCCGTTTAATAGTTCCCAATTCTTTTGAACAAATTCCAGACTTCTTGCATCATCAAGCTCCTGGCTTCACTCTGCCATCCTTGACATTCTGCTTTCTACTCAATTGCAAACTTCTTTCCATTCCTTGAATAGACCCCACTCCCTCCTGCTTCTCATGGAATAGTCTGTGCGGCCGTGCTCATGTGGTTACCCCATTCTTTAAGGTTAAATTAAATGATCACTCAGCACTTCTTCAGAAAGGCTTCCCTGGCCCCTTAAGTTTAAACCAGTTTTGTTGACTTAGTCTCTTTCTTTCAGAATAATCATCTAGATTTGTATCAAATATGCATTTATTAATGTGGTTATTTCCTTAATATTATTTTCACAGATAAGATTGTGAGGCATATGTAATCAGGAAACTCAAAACATATGAAGAGCTGTGGTCCTTACCATAAACTCACAGTCTGGAAAGGTGATTGTATAGAATGCATATTCAGTAAATATATTGAATCAAGGAACACATATTTGCTCTTATCAAGAATCATGTTTTTATATTATTGTATTAATTAAATTTTCCATATAAGAACTGATTATCTTGCAAGCAAATTTTAAGTTGTGACACCATTAGTTTATTGTTTAAATATGTTTAAATACTCTGAAATTTACTTAAAATAAAAAATAGTGATTGGACTTATAAATAAACAATGAGTTAAATATTGTCAGGGTATACCAAAGAGATATACCTTTCTACAAAATATGTATATTAGGTTTTCTAGGACTTTTCTCAAATATAATTTTACATTATGATAATGATCATTCTAAAGTGCTAAACTGAAATCCAAATTTATGTGATATTTTCAGAGCTCCCATACTGCAAGTTTAATTTTAGAGAATGTTAACCATCTAGTTAAAGTTATTGGAATAGCACAGTGGAATAACATTTAAAAGAATGGAATTCTTCTCCTTTAAATCTTTAATGGAGTCTTAAACAAGTTTCTTGAACAAAACTACAAAAGACAACTTACTTATCAATATTTTGATGAATGTTAAATTAGACCTTTAGCATATATAAAAGGCTGTAGAAAAATATAACTGAGAAACAATGGTTTATATTATTGAAGTACTATGAATAAAATTTTAAAATTATTTCTACTTTATATTTTAGGACAATTATAAAAACAGAACAGCCAGGAGTCTGCATGACCTTATATAGGTTAAATTTAACCTACTGTTTTATATCAAATATACAATATTAAAAGATTCAACAGAACTGAAGATATGCACATTTAAACAGACAAGACTTGCCATTTATTTAACACTTGGTAACATTTCAGAGTATTGCTCTTTTGGATTACTTTTAAGTATGAAGGTTTCGATCCAAACTGTGAAATATCTTTTGACTTTATATTTGAAAATATGCATGCATGTGCATTCATGAAGGGCAGAGAAATGATAAATGTTCTCATTTGAGTTAGAACCAAACACAGTGTAGGCAGCTGCTGTGAACTTTGTTATTACAATTTTGGCCTGACACGTGAGTTGGAAAATCCTGAGAGCATTAAAAGTCCACACCACTTAGTCCCCATCATGTTCAGCTATGATTTGCCAGTCTACGGAAGACATGGAATTCCACATAAGGTGATTCAGGCTTATGCATCCTCAGCCATTATGTGATTACTTTCTACAACCTCCGTAGATTTCCAAGAGCCTGACACAGCATGAGACACTATTTGACAGTCTAAAGTGGTCAAAAACCCTGTGACCACCACCTTTTGCTGCTCAATTACTCTTTCTGTATCCAGAGAACTTTTCAAAAGAATGAACAATCAGAAAATAATGTTTTATAGAAGTTACTTTTCAAAGTCGAAAGAAATTTTCTATCTCAATGTGCTCTACTGAAATTATCAATATAAAGATCTAAAGGGATACAATTCTTTCGGCTGACATTGGTTGAATCCTGTTTGGAAAACTGCATCACAGGAGCATTGTCTCACTAAGGATCCAAATAAGTTCTTCACTAAATTACACTTTCCCATCAAAAGCAATGCTTATCACTCAAAGTCAATGGAAGATTTTAATGTAAACAGAACACTGAGTTTTAGCCCTATAGGTTTTCTTTCCAAAGGAGTGGGGGGAGGTAATTATTAATCAATAAAAAATCTAGCAGCAGTAAAAGAAGTGTACATTTACTTAAAGCCATGTTTTCAGAAACTTCATTCAATTTTTAGCATAGAAAAAAACAGTACCTTATTCCTAGAGGATCATTCAGACTTTTTGCATGTCTGGAATCTGATGGAATAATAATCTCTTTTCCATAAATCCCAGAGCCAGAAGATCTTTATTACTGGGATTATGTTACAGTCTCTTTAAAACCAGATTTGGAGAGAAGGTATACAAAACTTCTTCAATAAATCATTAGTTAGCTTTAAATTTTATATGTACAATTTTTCCTATCTTAGATATTTAATACCCAAATGGAAATTATTTTCACACACTTAGCTGTCTTATTTCTTTGTAGAAGTATTACTGGTAAAAGTTTAAGAGAACCATGGTATTAAAAAGCTATTTATAAATTTTCCTATAGACACTTAAGTAAAGAATGGTATTAAACAATCATAGTGACTTGTAATGCCAGACTGTTACAGGACAATATGACTGTTCTACTGTTAACCTGGTTGTTCACATGTAGAGAATTAAAAAATAAATTTTAGGTTTATTTAAAATTAGGTGAAATATATTTGAAACTTTAAGGTTAAATTAAATGATCAAATATTAATAATATATATACAAATAAGTATAGGGAAAAAAGTTAATGATACGTAGGAAGACTTTGTTATTTCAAAAAGAAAACAAAATTGACAATACACAGCAAATTTAATTAACTGTTGATATATTCTTAAACTATGTAATATATTAGTTTAACATGTGATACATTTTATATAGTAATGTGGCAATTGCTGTCTAATCTCTTTAGAACTTTCTATAGTTCAGTCTAAATAACTTTATAATAAAAAACATCTAGTATTATTACACAGAGAAAATATGAACAGCATGATTGAGAGAAATCAATTTGTCCATTTAAATATATTTCTTTTAAATGTTAATTATTAAAATTTTATTTACTTATTTAATTTTAGAGAGAAGGAGGGGAAGGAGGGAGAAAGAAAGGGAGAGAGATATCAATGTGTGGTTGTCTCTCATGGTACCCTACTGGGGAACTGGCCAGCAACCCAGGCATGTGCCCGGACTGGTAATTGAACCAGCAATCCTTTGGTTCATAGGCCGGCACTCAATCCACTGAGCCACACCATCCAGGGCTAATTATTAAAATCTTCAATAAACTATGTCTGTTTATATTGCATAAAATATTCAAAATATAATGATGCTCTCAATCAAGACCAGGTTAAATCATACTTATTATATTCTATTGGAAAAAGTGGATGGATATATTGTATTTCTTACACAGATTTACATCAGAAAACAGTCAAAATAAAAAGAGATAGGATTCATCTAATATGAAAAATGATTTATATGAAACATTTCTCAATACTGTCAGGTAAAGCATTCCTACAAACAACTTATTGTTTAAAATACAACAAATTACATTTATTTTTAAAATATTTTTTAGAAAGTAAAGCCAATGTTTATAGTTTTTCTTTTAACAAATATTTCTAAAGTACTTACTATATGACACAAAACATACTAAGAATGCCTCAATTTTTTAAATGTGTTCAGATATTATTTTTGACAATAAAATTGTTGCATTTTTGTGGCAATAGTTGTAGTAAAGAAGTAATGAGAATATATGATTGATATAAATCTTTTGCATCATAATTTGACAATATTATCCTATTTTTTAATATTGAGAATAACTCAGCAGTCTGAATTTAAAGACCAATCTTCAGTAATGCGTAGTAAATCTTTGAGTAGAGAATGAGATATTAGATGGATTCATGGACACACAGAAAGATAAATGGCTAACTACTTACTAAGGTGTTGCTCATCTTGGTGGAAAATGTAAATACATAAAATAACCACTGAGAGTAATTAATTTACATGTGGATATTATATAGTCCTTTAATGAAGGAGTAAGTTTATGTACATGAATACGAAATAAATATGTGTACCCATAATGATATCAGCGTCATTCCCAGAGTGAGGGCGGGACCACAGGAAATGCCCAAGGCAGCACGGGTACTGTCATGCTGCTAGCACAGGCAGCACATGATGACGCATTTCCTCAATCCCAGGCAAAGACATGCAGGAGACTCTGCTGGTGTATGCATGAGGCTGGAAAGAATGATTGACAAAGGGAAAAGCCTTATGACTCTCTTCCAGTCCCAGAGGACACGGATGCATGTGTACCATAAAGGTCAACATGGCAGCAGTGGGACGTGATGTCCTGTTAGTCTTACCTGGGGAAAGGATGGGAAAGAGTGGGGGAGCTGGATCCTCCCAAAATGAGCTGAAGTTTGGGTTGCAGATTTAAATAGAGGAAAGGGAGAAACATGCGTCTCTTCCCCTGGCACCCATTGGTGCAGACATGAGGGCCAATGTTCTGTGGGATGGAGAGCCCTGGAAGCCATGTGGACAGTTGGCAGGCGCTGGACCTTGTGGCCAGCGCTACAAAGGGCTTGCACCGCCTGCAAGAGTGGTTGGCAGCAACCTTGGATCCCTGGCAAGGGAAGTGGTGGAGGAGGTGTGGCAGCACCAGCCCTAGACCTAGACTCCAGCAAGGAGCCTGAAGCCCAACAGTGGCAGAGAATGAAGCTGAGTGACCTGGATGTCATGCTGCAGCCATCTGTGCTTCCCAAAGGATGGCATTTTTAAATGCGAGAAGGAACTGTGGGTGCACCCTTGTACTGGTCTGGCAGAGGGTGGCAGGATTTTACCTCTGGGTGTTCTGGAGAGGATGGTCTCTGTGGCAGAAGTCTGCCATTCTTCCAAATTGTGCTTTGTTTGAATAAACGACCTCTTTCCTTTTTTCATCTCACTTCTGCCTTTGGAATTTGCCTGTGAGTGACGATGGGCAGCCAAATCCCACTTTCTGTTCAATAAAAATAAAAATAGACAAACATTTAAAACAATACATATCATTACTTACTTTCAGAATGGAAAATAATATTTTAATTTGCTTTAAAAATATTTCTTAACTATTAGGAAAAAGACAATCTATGGGAAGAGATTGGAATGGCAGGGCCTCTGAGAACTCAAGGTGTCAGGCAGGTAGTAGAGGATTCTGGGAATAACAGAGACAGATTTTTCCAATGAACTTGATCTTAAGAATTTACAGTGCACAGTTAGGCAATTGATTTGAAAGTTTTTTCCTAAAATGAGAGTTTACACACTTTCCTATAAAGTGAATAAAAGAGAGCCTACAATCATATATTACTTCATTAGGAAGTAAGAGGGCCAAAATAAAAATAAGAATACTACTAACTATGATAATTACTATTATCATGATTATAATGGTTTTATTTTCCCTCAAACTAACTTCTAATCATTTTGAGTAGTGTTTTATGTTCGGATGTGAGGCTGGTAACACATTACTAATATTTTAGTAAATTTTTTCTTTTAAAATATTTTTATGCTTTTAGCATTTTAGTATTTCTTATTCTCTTTTAAAGGGGAATTATTGGTGGTCTTTAAAGGTAAAAAACTACAGACAAATATTTTTTAAAAAGCTCAATTTAAATTATACCTTTTCATGGACTTGATTACTGGCATTTATATTTGCTTTCTGCATGGAATAATTGCTTCTTATTTAAAACCCTCTTAACTTCTAAATTGAAATATTGGATTACTGTTCACCTTGACAGTTTTGAAATCTCTTCAAGAGAAGCACATTTTTCTATTTTTTTAAGCTTTAAGAAAAACGAGTTTAAGCATGCTGTAGCATATATGTCTGCAACAACCAAGTTGTCTCTTCATTGAACGCTCTTAATGCTGTCTTTTAAAAATAAATGCCATTTGCAAAGAAGTGGTCAAGAACTCTTCTCCCAGACACAAGCTATTTCTTCCCCAGGGCACTATTTCCCAATTATCCTTCCCTGTCATCAGCACCTTCATGTCTGGGCTCATCAACATTTCAGCCAAGTTACTATGCTGCAAAGTCACTGGGAAATTAAGGACCTCACACCTAGATGATCATCTTCATACCACAAAAACCCTACAATGGACAAGAGAGATTAAATATTTCAGATAGAAAGTGGGGTACTGTCCAGATAGGTGGCCTAATTGTCTAGTCTGAACCAAAAAAAAAACATTTAAGCTCAAATTATAACTTGCTTTAATATTGAATCCAAACAAAATATGAAAATATCTGCTCTGAATCAAATGGGATGCAGCAGATGAAATATGACTTAAAACAGAGTCCAGCATGTATTTAAAGTTGCAACTTACAAAGCAGACATATTTTTCCCTTAAATACATAAAAGATGCTTTTATTTTACAGCAGAACAAAGTGTGGAACATTTATACCATGCTACTTGGCAGACACCTAAGTTTCATTATCTGTCATTCATCAAAAACTGAAGTAGTGGGATTACATGCAAAATATTTGATTTTAACTTTATTTTAGGCAACTATGAAAGTGGCTTTTTTGTATATTTTTATAATACAATATATGTGTACCCTACAGGCAAGGAGATTTTATAAATTGTCCCTGACATAGCTATTATTTTCAACCCTGCTTAACAGGATATTTTGTCTTTGCTCTATGTATATATACACATCTTCAACATTCATTAGCATTAGCATTTGTTTTGGTTCCTGTTAGACCTGTGTATATGTACTTTTATTTAATAACATTAGTTAACATTTCTTTCTTTTGTAAATAATGATAGTATAATTTGAAAAGTTTGGCCCAGTTCCCAGACTTAAGACAAGCTAATATATGAATACATTTAGTTCAGTTTACTTTCTCACTGGACTTTGTTGTCAAGTGATTTTTTTAGAAGATTATTTTTCATGTTGCAAGTTCCAAAAATGATCCTTAAGAATCAACACCATTGTTTTCTTTTCATCTTTAACTGTAATAAGAAGGTGGGTCTAATTTGGAAATTCAAATTTACAATATATTTATTTGGTTAATGTAGGAGGCTTAAAATTGTGTTTGACATGAGGAATTTAGTTCTAGCTTAGTCTGTGGCATATAGTTAAGTTTTTCTATTTTTCTTCATTATTTTTGCTTGACTCAGAACTTTAGAAAAAAAGAAAAATGTGTATCCACAATGAAAGAACAAGTAGTAACATATTTACAATGTCTAAAAATAAATCTAATTACTTTCAATAATATTTTTGGCTTAGTTATAGCTCATCTTTATTTCAGACATAAAATTGAAAATCCCAGAGTTACTGTTCATTCCTTCTTATCATGGCTCTTTAAATCCTTTTATTTTTATTCTAATCTTAAAGATGCTACTCAGTTTTGGTCCTGTATTACTATCAACTTAAATTAATTTAAGAATATTCAGATGTTTTTACTATCATTGTAGCTATGCTTAACCACTACTTTTAATAATTTTTAAAGATACTAATCTCTAGGTCACAAATTTAAGATACAAATTTAGTAGATTGGGAGTAAACATAGGCCCTAATTTCTAATACAATTCATGGTGTTTTAATGCTATTAAAAATACTACACTTGTAACGTAGAACACCAGCTGGCTAATAACAGGTGTTAAATATATATTTGTAGAACAAATGAAAAATCGACTATTTATATGACTAGTTCATTCTCAGTGAAGCCTTTTCTGATCACCCGAACACCAGTGTCTCTGCCCCATTACCTTATAAATATTCTTTATAGAAATTAATACAGTGAGAAGTTATTTTACATTTGATTTTTTTAACTTTCCTATCAATCACATAGAATGTAAGCTGCATGCAATCCAAGCTCTCGTTTTGCTTACCACAGAATCTTGATGCCTGCAATAGCACCTAATAATGAACAGGGGCTAAGAAAACATTTACTGAATAGAAAAATGAGTCATAGTATAAGTTTGAGCAAAGTGAGTAAATGAGGGGTCATAACAAGAATACTATAAAATTTTCTGCTATCTAGTCTCAAGGTCCAGCAACATCTCTACCAACTAACTATCCCGTGTCAACTATACTGATTGGCAAGACTTTTCACTAAAAACAGTAAGAAAAGTATCACTTTAAAATGTATCATCTATTTTTTTTTATGTCCCTAAAAAGCCTGGTTTGGCTCTAGAGAAGTACTTCAAACAAAACTTTCTGCAGTGATGGAAATGATCTGCGTCTGTGTTGTTCAACATGGTCACTAGGCACAGGTGTTTACTGGGCACTTAAAATGTGGCCAATGCCACTCGGAAATAGAATTTTTAATTTTAGTTCATTTAAATAGCCACAGATAGCCAGGGTCCACCATATTATACAGTGTAGTTCTAGAGTTATCTTACTCCTCATGCTCATATCTTATGATATTGTCAAAACCAAGAGAGTAGTCATGGCTCCTATTACAGGTGTGAAAGTTGTATCTTATACCAAAAAAAAAAAAAAAATCTATTAACTGGCTCCACATTTCATGATACAACAAAATCCTAGTGTTGCTGGATAAGTCCATGTGGATATCTGGGATTTCCCCACATCTACTTCACTTAGTTTGGCAGCTCTCTGGCCACAGTGCTTTCCTCAGTCCTATATGGTTGGCTGCTGCCATGACATTTACACAAGGCCTGTGAATAATGTCAACCGTGGGAGTCTCTTAAGGTGGAATGAGCATCCCATCATGCCAACTAAAAGGATGTACCCAAGTCCTAGGAGCCCCAAATCATCATAATCCCTTATGAAAGTTTGGTCAGTAAACCTGCTAAGAGAATACATTGGTGCTCTCATTTCTGGCCTGGAGCCAGCTGCTCACTAAAGCTACCCACAGTTGTCCTACTGAATCTAATAAGAGAGTAACTAAAAGGTTTGTAATCATGTAACAGGGTGCAGCCAAAGGGAAGCCCCAAAAATGGGGATTTGTAGTGGGGTCCAGAACTCAGGGTGTCCAGGAAATATTAGAAAAAAAAATATATATAGGATGTCCTCACCCCCACAAGTCTGAGCTGGGGGATGGGACAAATGGAGCAGGGCTATTGAGAATTGATTTTAATAGCAACGGTTTTGCAGATAGCCTCTAGAGCGGTCATTTAACATATCTATAACCTTTAACTGGTTTCATAGATATGTTAAATAGCTGTGGTCATGCTTTGAGCCAGGGGGATGGGAGTGACTTCAACCCATGGTATAACTGGGAGGCAATTCCCTCTGGGTACAGCACCTGTATAAAAGCTTGCAAATGATTGGCTCCACACCATGGGGCCACACATGCCCATACTTACTATAGCTGCCCAGTAAAACTGGAAGAATATAGGAATGCTGGCAGGTGGGAGGAGTCAGAAACGGTGCTACAGAGGAAGATTGGTGCTGGGATTTTAATCCAGGTGCAGCAGCCATGCTGGGGCTTTGTGGGACCATGAGGCTTTGGTGAAAATTGGGACTGTTCTGCTTTAGGGTATGCCCTTTTTGCCACATGGCTTAGGAAGCAGGAGAGACTTTGCCTGGAAGAAAAGGGGTGAAAGGACTCTTGCTGGTGGGCCATGAGAAGGTGCCACATGGTTTTGGATTAACTGGAGATGATGACAGCGACACAGCTGTTGGTGCTGGAACTGAGGGGCTGCCTGAACCATGGACTTCTACTTCTTTTCCTGAGATACGGTACTCTGGATTGGGCAAAGGGGAGAAGGAAGAACTGTGTATGTTTACGGGTATTCTAAAGAACTTTTGTATTTTTAATGAAGACACCAAGTCATTACTCTAAGTCTGTATAGCTTTTTAAATAAATAATCCCTTTCCTTTTCACCAATCTCTGGCATTGAGAGACATCTTTCCCTGGTGGCGGGCAAGGCAAACCTAGTATGGGGGTGGGGGGCAACCCCAGAGCACAAAGGTGGGTCCATTTGGTAATAGTATATCATTCATCTCCTGCCCCAGGTCTGTTCTGTAACAATCAGACCATACCAGAAATGTCACCCACATAAATATCCCCCAGCTATACCTACCTGCAAATTTTTTTACTTTGGGGCCATAAACTGTAAGTCGTGAACAATGTAAATGTAACCAGACAGACTAGGGTCCAGCTGCTTTCTGTCTTATACCAGCACAACACAAAGGTTTTTGAGGAAAGAAATAGGTTTTTATAAACAGGTTACCAATTTGAGAAGCTGGGGGTATTCCTGCTCTGAGTCAACCTCATCCACCAAAACATAGAAAACCAGCCACCCCCAGGAAGATTAAAGTCTAAATCAATGCCCAGCATTTCCCCATTATTGCTTATCTATAGCCCAAGGTTGTTACTGGAATGGGTCTCCATCTCTCTAGCTCCAGGCTCTCTTCCTATCTGGTGCCAGATGCACCATCATCTTGCAGCAGTGCTTGATCTCTCTCTCTCTCTCTCTCTCTCTCTCTCTCTCTCTCTCTCTCTCAGGGTCTTCTCTCTTGGGGGTCTGGGGTATGCTGCCACATCATTCAGTCTTTCAGGGTAAGCTCCATCCATGGAACCTTGGCACCCAAAGCTGTTTGTATCCTTGGGGTTAAGGAATGTTCCCAGCTCATGGCTCAATGTGCTGCTCACAGCTCCTGTGTGTTGCTCTCAGGATGAGAGCCCAGGGGCTGGTGCCCAGCAAGACACACATCCCAGTGTGGGATTCTGCCTCCAGGACCACGCAGAATCTCAGCCAGGAGGGGGCCCAGCACCTGCCAGTCCCACAATCATTCCTGCCCATGCAGGACAAAGGCAAAGAGAGCCGCTTTTGCCCTCATTCAGCTTTAAAACCTCCTCCCCAAATATTACATGTTGTGGGAGTGTCCACCTTTTCAACCATGTGGGCCGTGTGTACCATGTGTGACTTTTCTCCTCTTCTGGCTGCCATGTTGCATAAGGGGGCAAAGTCTCCACTCATGCGTACGGGTGCTGGGTCTCAGTAGGGTGCAGGGTCAGGGGGCATCCAGCAGGTCACGCAAGCACTGTGAAGCCTGTCTCATGAACTGTAACGATTGTTTACAGTAGCCCCTAGGTGTAGGAAGGCTGTCATGCTGTTTCAGTTGCGATTTCTATCCACTGCCTCGGGGCCTCCTTCACCCTTGCCCCCTGCCTTCTCTGGGGGAATGAGCCTCTGTGCCAGATCAGGGTTTGTCCCTGCCCCTTGCCTTCTCCAGCGATTTGGCCCGGCCACTCTGCTACATAAACACTGCCACTACACAAACCATTTCTTCTGCCAAAATTCTGTAGGCTTAATCATTCCTGGTTTTTTATTATTTCCCACATATTTATAAACTAAAAATTGGCATCACATGTGTCAAACTATTATTCTAAAATTACAGAAATATGAACAAGACAGATCACCACAATCTTGAATGTCTACATGTAATGCCTCAACAAAATAACCAAACCACTTATAACAAAACTAACACTCATTTCATATTACCATTTATAAATGCATTAACCCCCAAAATGCTGATCTTGAGTCATTCTCCCAACTAATGAAAACTTTTGGATATATCAAATACCGCATTATTTCTACCAATATAACAATTGGTATCCTGAATTAATCCCAAAAGATGTGTCTACAGACTGTAAGTTATCAGGATGAAAATGAAAACAATTAATTATGTGGCAATTCCTAAATGACCAATGTTTAGCTCAAGAAATTCCAAGGATTAGGATCATTGCCATTGGAATGAATGCCAGTCGGAATGATCAGTAGAAGAACTTCCAAAAAAACACTTCTTCCATTATCACACCTCTCTCTACTCCGTGACAAGACTCATGTAATCAACAATAATTACTCCTGCAAAAACCGTTTTGCTATGTAACATATCCACAGGCTACAGGGATTAAGACCTCACCACATCTGGGGGGCTATTATTCTGTCTAAGACACCCTTTGATAGCATAATCAACATAAAAATGTTCCTAAGATTTCTCTACATTAATTTGCCTGAAAGGAATAGACAATCAGTATTTGAATGTTAAGTTTTTGATATTTAGTTATTTGCTTCACCTATTTCTGACTAAAATGAATGATTGGATATTCTGGTTACTCAAGTAATTTTATTTACATTTATTTTGTAGAATAACCTAATTTAATTAATAGAGTCTCTTTAATAACAATGAAAACTTATAAATGTGAACTGAAGGTAACTAATATGAAATGGATTTAAAGTCTAATCAATGCCTCATGGAATACTTTGAGAAGGAAAACAATTAGAAACAGTTTTCTTTATAAGGCGTTCGGTATACTAATTTTTCCACTTAGCCTTTAACAAAGCTAAGGATGGTGGAATGAAAACAAGCTTATTTTCTTCTAATGATGGCCATGCCTTTATTCCCTCCAGAGATTGCTCTTAGTTTGTGGCATCATAATAAAATATTATGTAAATAATTGTGGGTAAACATCAAAGGAAGAGGGATATTGGGACAAATATATCTTTCACATTAATCTTGATAGCTGTTCATATACATGAATAAGGAATGTTGAGATAGCAGAAGAAGTTTTTTCGACATGCATACTTCTATCAGATCAAGCCTCACTTTAAAAACAAGTATAAAACAAGACACCAAAAGTCAATATGCTTCAGTACATATTAAAAAAGTGGATGGCATCTAAATTTTTAACAGGTAGGATGATCTATCACCTTGTTTAGATATTTAAGCACTATAACATATGGATCAATAATATTAGTGCTAGGCAGAATACTAAAGTGAAAATAGCCGAAAGGCAGAATTTTGTTGGTGCACTTTTCCTACAATCATTCACCCAGTCTTAACCTCCTAGTTGCGTTTCTTACAAACATTCTTTGCATTGAAACTATTCTCCCATGCCATAGTTTCTATTAGGACTGTTCTTTTTAATGTGGACAATAAGTGAAAAGTAACAGATTTTATAAATTTAAGGTCATGAATTACTTTTCAATTATGATTTCACTATTCAAAAAATAATGAAAGTATATTCAAATAGACTTTTAGGTATTATTTCTTATTTTTCTCTCATAGTTCTTGTAAAAAAAAGCCCTAAATTTGTAAAGGAAAAATAAAACGGAGTATCAAACTGATTTTTACAGTATACAGGGGAAAAATTGAGGAAAATTTCTGTAACTACCTAATTTAGTTTCATTGTATTTCTAAACATTCACAAGTAACATTTAATCTTCTGACAGTTGTGTTTGCCCAATTTTTGTTGAATGCAGAGAGAATCTCCCCATGTCCCTTTATTTCATAGTAAGGACTATTTTCAGTTTTCTATTTCTTGGGTGATCTCTTATTACTTGCTTTCATAATAAATTCCAGATGCTAGATTTTTATTTTGTTAATCTGCCTAACCATAATTTGATCCATTTCCTTGTCTGCAGTCATATTTTCTTTTACTAATTTAATCCTCTTTCTCATTTAGAATTTGGGGTTGGGGGAAGGAAAGAGACTGAGATTATTTTCTTGTTAACCATAAAAACTATGAGAGAAAAGATTAATCTCTTAAGGTTACCAAACATGCTCTCAAATATAAAGAAGATATCTTTGTTATACATTAAACAGACTATAATACTCTCACTTTTCAGATTTTAGGAATTTATAGTTTCTTTTTTTAGATATTACTTTATTGTTGTTCAATTACAGTTGTCTGCATCCTCTCCCCTCCCCTCCCTCCACCCCCTCCAAACCCACCTACCTCCCCTGCCTCCATCCTCCCCCTCCCTCCATCCCCTCCAAACCCACCTACCTCCCCTGCCTCCATCCTCCACCCTTGGTTCTGTCCATGGGAATTTATAATTTCTAAGTGTAGCAATTCTGGTAAGTTTTCTCAGTTTCCTTTAATTTTTAAAAATCACCATTGCTAGCTTATAAAGAATGCTTTTGATATCATGACATTTTATTTTTCTAATTTTTATATCAGCCAACAAAATCTAAATGACACACTCAATATTTACTATATATTTATTAGTTATCTATTAATTATATAAAACAGAAGTGTTAAAAGACAATTCATTAAGAATCCATCCCTATGGATATATAAAGTGTCACACATATGTAAAGTCAGACAGAATTTCTTCAGCTATTTCTTCAGTTTATTAAAAAAAAAAAACTGAGTTCAATAAGTGAATTAGAACAATCATTTCAAGAATAATAGTGGTCATATCAAATATGTGACAAATATGAGGTCTGTCCAGAAGGTACTGAGCCATATAATATGAAAAATAGAGACATATATTAAAGAAGATACAAGATACAAGAAACATTGTACATAGGACAATGATGCTGCAGTCCTCTTCAAAGTAGGAACCTTGGGACCTCACACAGTTCTTGCCATCAGCTGTCCCATTGTATTTTCCTGAATCTCATCCATGGTCTGAAATCTCTTCCCATTCACAGGTGATTTTAGTTTTGGGAAAAGCCAGTGGTCACAGGGTGACAAATCTGGACTGTAGAGGGGCTGAGTCACTTGTGTGATTTGATGTTTCACTGAAAAACTACATTAGATGTGATACATGAGTAGGTACATTGTCATGATGAAGCTGACCATCACCAGTCACCCATAGCTGTGGCCTTTTGAATCATTCAAATAATATCAGCAGAGGAATGTTCATGCTTAATGCAAAATTTGATGTAGATTCTTTGCCCTACTCGCTCAGCCATTTTGAACACGATGGCCACACAGTACACATGCTCACTCAGTGGCTACTACCACTCCCACTGACTAGTACAGTGACGTCATCATTGTTCATGCATGCACATTCCAGTCTTCTCTCCTTGGTTGCCAGGCTACATCGATGTTGTGCAAAGCATTCTCTTTATATTAACAATGGTTGGACTGTTTCTGGACAGATCTCATACACTTCCTGTGAATCAAGTTGAAGAGCATGGGACTGGAAGAAATGGTGTAGAAATCAGAGTAGGTGCCAATCTATGCCAAAGATTACATTAGCACAGATTTGTTTGATAAAATTCACTTAGGTTTTCAAGAAGATTTCTAATAAGTTGTCATGGTTAGCATACAAAATAAATCAATGGGGTCAGAATTTCAAAAATTTTTTCCCACTTACTAGAAAGTAAAAAAAAAAAAGGAGTACTTAGTAGCTAGAATATAGATTATAATGAAAGATTGTATTTTAAAACATTTACTCATTAATTCATATGTACATAAAATATATACATATCAAAATTGTACTTAATTTAATAATTCATGAGAGAAACAAGTTGTTACAACTATTTCAAAATAGAATTAAAAGTCACATATAGATATAACAGGTCTGTTCACAAGGCAATAATCATTGCATTTCAGTGGACATGACAATTTTACATTTTTATAGTAAAACTCATTTGTCTTAATATATTTCTTTTACAATTACAAAAGTTGAAGAATAGCTCAAAGACAATGAAAGGCAGAGAAATTTTGGAAGATTGTGCCGGGCAGCTCATTTACTAATCTTTTTATCCACTGAAATTATTTGATAAGTTTCTCTACATTCATCATCATGCTCCATATCTTTATACATCAAAAATTAAATGACTCATTTATACCCAAATAATATAAGATGTTTAGGGTAGTGAAAATATTCTATAGTATATGTGATGATGAATATGTGCTGTTATACATTTGTCCAAACCCATAGAATGTGTATCAAGAAGGAACCTTAATGTAAACTACAGACTTAGGGTGATCTTGATTTGTGAATGTAGGTTCACCCTAGATAAAAATGTACCATTCTGGTGGGGAATGTTGATAATGGGGGAAGCTATGAATCTGTAGAAGCAGAGGATATATGAGATATCTCTATACCTTTCTGTCAATTTTCTTATGAACCTAAAACTGCTCTAAAATTAGTCTTAATAAAAATATTAATTTACTTCTACAATTTTATCACACTATTTTTAGTAGTTGTTCTTAAATTTAGTTTTCCAAGAATTACTTGGAAAGTTTGTAAATTTTTAGATTGCCAGGCCCTATACCAGTAGTAAATTTGGACTGATAATAAATATCCATCTTTATCAAGAACCCTGAGTGATTCTGATGCTATATCACACTCTGAGAGCAACAAAGCTAAAGAGGAAAAGGAAAATATGTAGAAAGTGGAAAGTACAAATTTCAGACTACCTACTCAAGTCCTTTCTTTTTTATTTGTTTTAATATAAATTATATAAAACTGTTTTTCAGATTCTTTTTCAACACTTTGACCACCTGTAATAAAACTCTGATCAACTCCAGTACCTGATTCTTTCTCTTGACCTTACTACAGCTTTTTAATTATATTCTTAGGTAATATGGGTTGTTTTTTTGCTTAAATACTATTTTTTATTTCCTCTAAGTTAGGCATAGTAGAACACAAGTGAAATTCAAATAATTTATTTTACCCTTAAACTTGTAGGAAAAAAGAAATTAAGCTAACATCAATTGTAAAATATGATTTTTAAAAATACTTCTGAAATTCAATAACTCATTCTTTAACTTTTTCACCAGTAAATTTAATGTTGACTTTTCCTGTTTTTTTAAAAGATTTTATTTATTTATTTTAGAAAGAAGGGAAAGGAGGGAGACAGAGAGGGAGAGAAACATCAATGTGTGGTTGCCTCCCCCACACCCCTACTGGGGACCTGACTTGGCCTGCAACCTAGGCATGTGCCCTGTCTGGGAATCAAATTGGCAACCCTTTGATACGCAGGCCTGCACTCAATCCACTGAGCCACACCAGCCAGGATCCTTTTCATCTTTTATCTGAAGCTACTTCAATGTCATTTATAATATTCCTGAGACACTTTAGATTGCCACAGAAACATATAGCTGAGTAGTTAGAAAATGAGAAAAGTCACTCAGTGAAATTATATTTATAGGCATAGCAACAGAAGTATTACAGAGCAATTCCCCAGTGATATTTCGTCATACTGATGAGCTGTAATCTGTCTATGAAGTAGTAGAGGCTTTAGTTTATTAGTTTGAAACAAAGTTAAATTTAGAAAGGTTTGTAAGAGATTATTTGTTCTCATTTCAATCTAGAGTTCTAATTAGAGCTACCTAGTTTTTAAACTGCAGACAAGCTACTTAAATAAATTCTCATATCTCAAAAATTAAGCTAAATTCTTCAATTCTCTTACCAAAAAAAAATTTGGAAGAATTAGAACAAGAACACATTGCAGGTACAATCCAATAAACATCATTTGTATGCTACAAATTTACATGGCAAGAAAGCTCAAGTTAGAATCCTCAATTCTAGAAGAAGTAGGTTAATTTTAAAATACTTACATTTAATCTACATGTGTTAAATAGCGTGATAACATTTTATATACTATAAGAAATAGAAATTATTTATTGATACCAAATTAATTTTTATAGCCAATCACTTGACTTCTATATATTTGATTTGTTGAGAAAAATGTCCATGGGGCTATCATATTTCAATAGATCATCAAAAAATATCTAAATCATAAATCATAGGCATTTAAAAAATTTTTAGTTTGCTGGACATCTTTCAAAAAATGTATAACCAAAATATTGCTTATTACTAGAAAATATGTCTATGGGTAATGTGTGTTTTAAGAGTATGGTCACTTGTTACTGTTCAATTAATTGCATAAGGAGACCATTAGACTGAGGTGGTTTTAATCCCCTAGTAGCTACCTGAGCAAACCAAAACTTAGGTCTGAAATACCTCAGGTTGAGAAATGAAAACTTAAGGCTAACCAGTCACAAACAGCCAACTAGGCTTTCTTAAATGAGGGAAACTCATAACTATAGCCTATCAAATAATTAATTTGCTTTGTTTCTGCCTCTTCTCTTTAAAAGTCTTTCTTCGGTTCCTCTCAGTGGAGTCTTCTAACCACTTCTGATAGGATTCTGCCTGATTAAATCATTTTTTTTGCTCAAATAAAGCCTTAACATTTTTAATATTCTTTAGTTTATCTTTAACAATTAATAGGTGCTATCTTATAGGTCATTTTTAGCTGTCAAGATTGTCTCTGGACAGTGAACAACAGGTTAATCAATAAAGGACAATGTTCTAGTTACTTAAATTTTGTAAAGGAATATTAGATGTATCTACAAATTTATAATCAATAATTTCATAGTTAAATTAATTTGAGGGTTTGAGGATTTACTATCTACAGTCAGTAGCCACATATGCAATGTAATGAAATATGATGTGAAAAAATTTATTAAAAATCTTATGAAACAAATCAGCTCTAAGAAAATATTCCAGAATCGACAAAGTTAACCTTACAACTACTATTTTCCACTTGGAATTGGGAGGTGGAAGGAAGAGGAAAATGGAGAAATGCCAAGGCAAAACTTTCCTGAGAAATAAAGAACAGTTGAAAGAGTGCTCTTTTACAAGTGTCTTTAAAGATTTGAAAATGTCATTTCTCTTCTAGAAATCTCATGACTTTTAAAAAGTAAAACTTACGATAAATCTAAAATTAAGCAGAAAATAGCATTTCTGTTTCCTAACACTCACCTTGTTTTGTTTTGTTTTTGTGTTTTGTTTTTGTTTTTTTTGGGCGGTGGATAACTCCAATGTGATTCTAAAGGGCAAGTTGCATTGTCATTTTAAAAGCATTTCTCAGGTATTTGCTAGGCATTTTATGGAAAGAGATACTTAGTCAAAGAAGTTAAGCTGCATACTCATAGTTAGATAAGAAAATAGAAGTTAAGTCAACCTCAGAAACCAGATACCCAGACTCCTGGGCCTTAATCCTTAAACCACACTCCCATTTAAAATATCCACTGTGGCTTTTATCATGACAAAAAAAGTAATTGGATCCATGAATGCAGAGCTTTGGAAGGCACTATCAGCATTACACATTATCTTTCATCTTGAAATTGCACAAAGCTTTATTAAACTGTTCTAAAAGGAAGTGTTATTGTTCCCATGTACCTCTCTCTCCCCAAAAGATAGCTCAAGTGGATTTATCAGGTGGCTAAATGGGCTTACTAAAAAGGTTAAATTTAATTCAGGGAGAGATACCTCCCTCATGAACAGAGAAGCTTTTGTAATGTCCGTGCTAAAATGGTCCCCTTGTCAAAAGACTTATGTCCTATGATTTCCTCCTAACAAATGTACAAAAGGAGAGGAAATTGACCGCACAAATTGTGTTTGGTGCATTTGAGAACCAAAAGGGTAAATATTCGTTCCATGGCACCCTCCACTGAAGGAAGGTTAAAGTGTCTCAGATTGATCAACAATTATATTAATCAAAAGCTGTATTTATGGAAGCAAAGTAAAGGAAAGAATCAGTTTAGAAATTATCTGGGTCAATCAAGGTGAAAAATATTACTTCGTAAACTTTTAGGATATCTTAAAATGCAAACATTTTTGTTAAAAATGTTATATATGTAGATACATCTATTTTATTTAAGGCAGAAGGTAGAATGTCAGTCTTGTTTATATTGGAATATCAACCTACAGAATGTGGGTAGAAAAATGTTCGTATAATGGATTCAATTATTCACATTTATGTTGTATTCATATTTGTTAGTAGAGTGCACTATTTTTTTAGAAATACATTCATTTATGTGTACACATTTTTGTCAAATTAGTTTTAAGTAATCATTAAAGGCACTCATTCTTATGCGCATTTACTAAAATCTCATCTCAATAATTTTCCACATTTGTGTAATCTATATTAATTTTTTAGAACCTTCAACAGACATTTTTACCCATCATTTAGAGAAAACAACAAGAGAAAAAAAATGTTCTTATCTGAAACTTGAATTTATCAAAACTCACTTGTCTAGAAAGCAGCCTGGGAATATACAGGGACTGGAATTTCTCACTTATTTTCCCACTCCCAACCTTACATGCTAAAAGGATAAAGAAATTCCTAAGTTACATTCTGAATGTTTGAATAAACCACATTGAAAATTCCTTGAAAATGCAGTAATTAGCTTGATCAATGACTCTAGTGCTATCTTTTCAAAGTTCGTAATAATTTTCTTCCAATTATATATTTAGAAAAAGTGAAAATGATGCCCTCTCCTCACACCAACACATCCACTTGTCGTCAAACATGTCTTTTTGTTGTTGTTCTTGTTACATATAAGATACTAAAAAGAAAAGAAAGTTAAACAGGCTTAATTATCCTTTTTGTTGATTGATGATGTGAGTGAAAAAAGGAAGTAGAATTAAAAGTAGGAACATTCTGTTATATCGTTCTAAATCTGGTAAATGGCTATAGACAGAGCATGACCTCTTTGGCCAGCTACAGTCTGAATCGCTTATAATTTCTTGATTCAACTTATTTTAATCAGTTATAATCTGCGGGCCCGAAGCCACATGAGTCTTTAGTACCATTTCAGTCATGGTTATCTCAGTATCTTCAGGTGTCTGCTGATTGGTAGCTCATTGCCCTTCTCTCTCTACATAGCTCTGATATTCCAAAATATTTATGTACTTAAAATATTTTGATTATAAGAATAATTATTCTCAAATGAATATAAATGTAAACAAAAATAGTTCACACAAAAATGAACTAATGTAAATATAAAAATCATACACTAAAAACAATTCTGAAATTTGTTAATGGAGCACTTTGAGAGAAAGTAGATGGTTCTAAAAAGATTAACAAATATTTTAATAATAGAGTAAATATGGCAAAAATACATAATTTTTGAAATATATTCTTGGCATATCAGATCAATTCCTAAAATAGACACATGGATTTTAACATAATAGAGGACTAAAAGAATTATTTTCAGAATTAATAATTCTGGGTCTTGGACATGATTTCCTTTGACTGTCAAATTTCATTAAACATCAGTTTAACTGCTTATATTTTTAGCATTCCCCCAAACCAAAATATAATCCATTATTCAAAATGATTTTCACAAAATCTTTGCTGTTCAATAGTATTTAATAGTCTGTAGTGGTTTGAAACATATTTAGTTTCCTGGTAATTTCTGACCAACTAGTTGGGCAATGATAGTAACCCTAAGTCACCTACACAGCTCTATTTCTGTGTTCTATCTTTCTGTCCATTCTATCTTTTTTTACACAAATGTATCTTATACAAGTAGATTTTTCAAATAGATCTTTTTTTCAGGTTCAGCAGAAGGTCACAGCATGTTACTTTCATTACAGAATATCTATAGCAGGGGCGTCAAACTCATTTTCACTGGGGGCTGCATCAGCCTCACAGTTGCCTTCCAAGGGCCAAATATAATTTCAACTCCTTAGTGGTTAAGGAGTAGTTACATTTTATACAGTCCTAAAATTATTTTGGCCCTTTGAAGGTAACCGTGAGGTTGTTATGGCCCCCAGTGAAAATGAGTTTGATATCCTTGATCTATAGGGTTTCACCTTTGTGTACTTTCATTCTCTATAGAGAGGCTTTGCTTTATATGCATTCAATAACCAATTGGCATTCAGGTGTGCCATATCCTGTGTTTCTACTCTGATTGAATAAATCAGGTGAATATTTGTTCCGATTGTGCCTTTACAAACATGGACATAAGAAGCTTTTCTCAACGGCAGATATAAAACTCTGGAGATAAAGGACACTCTTTCCCTTTCTGCATAGAAGGGACTGATTACACTTGTGGGGATGAGGAAAAAGGAAAAGTAACTCTCTAATTGTGTACATCCAGAACCTAAATCTTCTCTTCTCTTTCCATGGAAGTTAGCATGAAGGCTATTTTAAACCAAAAAAATTATCTCCTGGGCCACTCCAGTCAAACTGTGCCCTTGTAAAAGTGCATGGCACAAACTCTGATTTTTCCCATGCCCTCCTACTAAACCACAAGAATGTATGCTTCAGGAAAGCAGGTCTTTCTTTTGCTATTTCATTATCCCGAGAACCAAAAGTCATTTGTCTGGGATGTAGTACATGCTTAATAAATATTATTGCATGAAAAAAATGAGTAATTCCCCCAGTCAAACTGTGTCCAACATTGTCTCCCCATTGGTGTATCTTTTGTCCCACAGATTGACAATATCATCAATCCACTAATATATTCGTTCAATAACCATTCATTAAATGTTAACAAATATTTATCCTTTGTGTAATGTTCTCAAATTCAGTGATGAATAAATCCCTGTGGGTGTCTCTTTCTTTCTTTCTTTGCTGCAAGCTTCTTTTCTGTAGTAGAACACTCCCCCTCCTTTTCACTTCTGTGCTGCCTCCCCAAACAAATATAATTTTGTTTATGCATTTTTTTTGCCAACTACCATAAGAAAGAGTAAAAACAAAACAGTAACACAAATTAAAGAAATGTGAAAATATCAGTAGGTGACGTTAGTCTTGGCTGTGGCCTATAATTGCTGACATTTATTGAAACTGTTTTAGAATTTTGTACTAGTTTGCTAGGGTCTCTGTAACGATTATCAAAACCTGGGTGACTTAAGCAACAGTAACAATTTAGGAATTTGGAAGCCCAAAATGAGAATGTCAGCAGTTTGATTAACTGGAGAATCTGAGAGTCCGAGAATCTGTCCCATACTTCTCTAATAGCTTTTGCTGGTAGCTGGAAATTCTTGGCATTCTTTGAATTTCAGCTACATTACTCCAATCTCTGCCTCTATCTTCACATGATCTTCTACCCCCTGTGTCTCTATCTCCTCTCCTCTTCCTTTGGAGACGTGCCATAATCTCTGCCTGTCGTCACACAGACTTCCTTCCTCTGTCTCCGTGTCTCCTCTTCTCTTCTTACAAAGACATGTCATATTGGATTTAGGGTTCACCCTACTTCACTATAACTTCATATTAACTAATTACATCAGAAAGACCTTATTTCCAAACAATGTCACATTCTAAGGTTCTGACAGGAATTTTGAGGGGACGCTAACCCAGTACAGACTGTTTGTTTGAATTTTAAATAATCCACAGAAAAAGTTCATCTAATCTCCCTACTTTTCCAGTGTTTTATTTAGCAGAAGCCTTTATGAACTTGTTTTTTCAGACGTATCCTCAAATTTAAAGTACATAAGAATAATAGGTAGTCTTTAAATTATAAAAAAACTATCTCAAAACACATATTGCTTATCATTTTAGTATATGAGAATTTTTAGCAAGCAATAGTTCACAAATTAAAAAAAGTTAAAAATTTCCTGTCCTTGAAAGATCATATCTTTTTAATCCAAACCAAAATTATGAAGTTTAGCCTTTGGGAGCTTTCAGTTTTCGGTCAGTATTTGTAGAATGACAGGATGTGACAATGAACTAAACTATGTGGACTAGCAGGTATAATATCGCTTGTTGTTTCTGGCTTAGGTATTACATGGAATTTTAAGTGTCCTCGGTTCTTAGTGTCATAAGGAAAGAAAAAAGGTATGTCAATGGTAAGCATTTGGTATTTGGTTTTGGTTTGTTAGCATCTAAACCAGCTTTGTTTTTTTTATTTTATTTTATTTTCTATTATTTTTTTTTATTGATTTGAGAGAGAGGAAGAAATAGAGAGAAACAGCAATGTCATTGGTTGATTTTTGTTTGTGCCCTGACAGGGGATTACCAACTGAGATATCCAGTCAGGGCAAATAAACCAGCTTTGTTTTTCAGGGGGACCTCCACATGTTCATTTGATGAGACATCCCCATTTCAAACAGTACTATTCTTGGGAACTGCTCCTTCTTAATATCGAACTACTGAGGGACTACTTACTTCACAGAGAGTAATGGTTGGTACATGTTAATAAAACCACTGTTTTCTAGCCTCCTTCGAAAATAGTAATGATACTGGGAACAATTTATTCAAGATTCACTAAGTGCCAGCTCCTGTGAAAATATAAATAAATTGAAATATTTCATTTAATATATGCCGTTATCATTCTGATTTAGAGATGAAGACATGAAGGCCTAGTTTGGTTCTATTAGCAGCTCACAGTGCCACAGGTAGGTGGGGGAGCTAGGATTTGAATCCAAATCCCTGTAACTCCAGAAACATAGGTCTAAAACACTATACATTCTGCCAGTCTACTCTCTGAAGAGATTATTTCAAATAGTTTGTGCTCATTGAAACTGTGACCTTTTCATCCAACCCCTTAAATCTCAGCAGATGCCTGTCCCTCTTAGATCAAAGAGAAAATTGAAATCATTAAAAACAGATTCCCCTAATGTCTCCAATTATGATCCAGAATTCAGACCTATCATATCTGCTTCTCTCTCTTGCCTGTGGATAATGCATCCCTCTACCAAAACTCTAGATCCCAACCTTTCCTGTAGTTGTGGAAACAAACTATTAATTCAAAGTTTATCTCCTGTGGACCCTATTACCAATATTCAATATGCTTTAACATCTTAGTAATGAGAATCCTTTAACAATCTTTCTCCCTCTTTCTCTCTCTTTTTCCTTTAAAAGACAAACCTCTATGATGTCTATATTTGCTTTCTCTACTTTTTCATTTCTCTACCAACCAATTCCCATGTGTCTTAATTATGAAACTAATTTCTGTTTGTAGTCCATAAGGTGTCTCTGAATTCAATCGACAATTTTAAGTTCTCATTTTCCTTAACTTTAAAACAACATTAGAATAGTTACTTGGTCCCTACTGTTGGGCTCTATTGCTCCCTTCACCTCTTCCCTTCAGTTCTCAGACAAGTGATATCCCATTATTATATTAGTTTGCACTAAATGGAGAATTATATTAGAAACCTCCTAGAGTATATAGTCTGTTTTGTTTGAGTTTATTTTCTCTCAGTGTAATTATTTTTAGCTTCATCCATGTTGAGTAGTATTTCATTATACCATAACTTCTTTACCTGTTCATGAGCATTGAGTTTTTTTAAGGTGACTCTATTATAAGTGAAAATGCTATAAAAATTTGTGTACAAGCATTTTAATGAACATATGTATTTACTTCTACTTCCCTTAAATATCTAGACTATATGACTATATAATATTGTATATATATATGTACCTTTTTTTAAAGATTGTATTTATTAGTTTTAGAGAAGGAGAAGGGAGAGAGAAAGAGAGGAAGAGAAACATCAATGTGTGGTTACCTCTCGTGTGCACTCTATGGGGGACCTGGCCTGCAACCCAGGCTTGTACCCTGACTGGGAATCAAACCGGCGACACTTTGGTTTGCAGGTTGGTGCTCAGTCCACTGAGCCACACCAGTCACAGCTATGCTTACCTTTTAAGGAAGCTGCCAAACATTTCTTTAAAGTGATTGAACAATTTTGCATTCTTACAATCATGGTATGAGAATTCAAATTCCTCATATTCACACGAGTATTTAGTATGGTCAGTGATTTTAATTTTAGCTATTTTAGTAGATGTGTAGTGCCAGCAGTGTGCTTTAGTTTGAATTTCCCTAAGGACTAATAATACTATCTTTTCAATGCATATTGGCCATTCACATGTCTTTCCTGGAGTGTCCGTTAAAACTTTACCCATTTGTTATGGTCAGTTGTTTTATTACTATTGAGTTTTAAGGTTTCTTTATACATTCTAGGAATAAGTCCTACATTAAATATATAACTTTTGAATATTTTTTATTGTAGGATATGCCTTCACTTTTAATTCTCTTAACATTAAATTTTGAATTGATGACACTTTTGTTTTAAGTTTTAATGAAGTCCTATTTTCAATCTGGCATGGATCATGCTTTTAGTGTTGCATATGAGATATCTTCACTTAACCTAAATTCATAATAACAGTCTCCTATTATTTCCTCTAAAGGTTTATAGTTTAATACTTTACATATATGCCTATGATACATTTTGAGTTAATTTTTGTGTATTGTGATACATATAATTCAATGTTCAATTATTTAGCAATGAGTACCCAATTGATCCAGCACCATTTGTTGAAAAGATGACAACTCCCACCAAATTCCCTTTACTTCTTTGACTAAATCAAATGTCCATATACATATATGTAGAGAGAGACATATAATTGCCCATATATGTACACATATGTATATATGGACACATGTGTCCATATATATGGGTCTATTTGTGGATTCTCCATTTTGTTTGCTTAACATATTTTTCTATCTTAATGCCAATACCTGTCCTAAAATTCTTATTCCAAGTACTCTCTTTTGTTTTTAAAAAAATGTTATTTCTATAATGTAATTTGTACTTACAAAGAATTTTAAATTCAACTTGTGATTTTCTATATACAGCTTAACTGTGTTACATAGAATCTATACATCTATTGGCAGGAAATTGACATCTTAAAAATACTGTCTTCTGTCACATGTAAATAATTATCTATGCATTTCAGGTAATTTTAATTTTTCTATAGTATTTTATACTTTTTTAACTGTAAGTTCTTCACATATTTTCTTAGATTTATTCCTAAGTATTTTTATTTATATACTTTTATAAATAGCATTTTTTAACCACAGACTGTTTATACAGTATTTTGGGGGACCCTCCAAAAAGGAAATTTATTTATTAAAAAATGTGTATTTATTCTTACATGTTTAAACTTCAGTCACCTCCAAAGTACTCTCCATTTGATGCAATAAACCTATTGAGAGTTTTTTCCACTGTTCAAAATGGTTTTTGAACTCATCAGTTTTGATGCCTTTTAGTACTTCTGCCATTTTTTGTTTCACCTCTTCTACATGTTCAAAATATTTCCCTTTGAAGACTTTTTTATTTAGGGAAATAAAAAAAGTCACTCCAGGTGAGATCAAGTGAATAAGGAAGGTAGGGTATGGGGATTATTTTTTGTCAATAAATACTGAACATTCAGTGTGTTGTGGGGAACTGCGCTTATAAATATCCCATCTTGAAATGGGCAAACACATTGAAAGAGTTTTCAAAAAAAATGAACTGGGCCCTGGCTGGTGTAGCTCAGTGGATTGAGCGTGGGCTGGGAACCAAAGGGTCCTGGTTCAATTCCCAGTCAGGGCATATGCCTGGGTTGCAGGCCAGGTCCCCAGTGAGGGCCATGTGAGAGGCAACCACACATTGCTCTTTCTCTCCCTCTCTTTCTCCCTGCCTTCCCCCTTGCTCTAAAAATAAATAAATAAAATCTTAAAAAAAAAAAAAAAAAAAAAAAAAA